>JAHPZR010017104.1:0-18940 GCA_019787425.1 Platygyra sinensis
TTATCTTTCCTGTATGGTGTATGGCCTGAAAATAGAGCTGCAAGTTGCTTGTGAAATCCAATTAACCATATCATATTGGTCCACAACCTCAAATTGATACCAGAGTTTAAAATGTGTTTAACGTAATAAGCCAACTTTGCGGACAAAACAATTTCATAGTGTATTATACATTTTACAATGTTGCTATTCGAGGTCTTAAACATAGGTGGTAGTGCTTTAATTTCCTTACCAAAATCAATTCTCTTCCTCCAAGTACCGATATTCTACAAATGGATGATACACATAAATATTATTTCGTAACTGGTACAGTACACGTTTTTTTGGGAAATCATAAGGGCCTGATGCAACAAGTTTATCCATGTGTTACCGACAAGCACCAAAGAATAATTTATTTGAACAAACATGATTATCATAGTTTTTAGAAAGTGAGATTGGACAGCATTGATCCTTGATACTACTTTTCAGTGCAGCTGAAAGGTTTTAAGTATCCTAAAAAGCTCCTTTGTGTGACTTGCAATGCTGCTGACATCAAGCAGGCCATAGAAATAAACAATGAAGCTACGCAACTTGGCATGGTTTACCACAGACATAAAAATAAATTCCCCACTTTTCCTTTTAAAACGATTTTTCCAGACCAAAATAATTACAGAAAGTCAGATATATGTTCTTCTTTACAGTCATCTCTTCAAAGCCATTCATAAGAGCTGACAAGTTTTTCAACTAACTGGCATTCTTCCTGATGAAAAAACTTTGTTTAAGACACAGTGACCCTACTGTGTTCCAGCTTTTAATGTCATAAATTCCGCTGTGGTTGAAATGATTTCACAATTTTCCCTTACATTTCTTAAAATGCAAATTTTTTGCGTGAGCAGATAATTAACATTCCCTGACTTTTCCCTGACCTTGAGAATCATTTATTTTGCCCATGACCATTTCCTGACTGCAGCAACCCTGCTGTGGGTCCCATCATAGTCTATATGAGCATTAATGTCACCTTTTGTCTGTTCGGCATAAGGTGGTTTTCATTAAACCTCAAGGCCATTCAGGCAGAACGACATGATACCTACACCTGCTGCATTTTATGAAAATTTATCCATTATAGTATATCTTGAATTCCTCGAACAAGGAAAAATAAAAGATTGAAAGAAGGAAAAATCAAAAAGATGCAAAAATGATAAAATAAAAAGATGGGCAATAAAAACGAACTTTAAAAAAACCATGTAGAATGCATCAAACATGACCAAAAACTGTTGTTGCACCTGGTAAGATTATTCCTTACTACACAGGGGTGATTGTTTCAAAATGACAATCATGTTCTTTGCAATATTCAAAGTTTGGCTTCCAGCCAATTCGTATGACACCGACATTAAGTAATGCAATTATAGCAAACCACAAAATTAGATGTTTGCACAACATACTGCAGATGACTAAAATATCATTATTTTATTTAAAAAAAATGAAAAGCAAAACAAAAAAAATTGAGTATCCATTGAGCAACGTAATCTGGTAGGCCAGAGGTCAGAGTTAAATAACAGAAAATAACACGTTTACGCGTCCACTTGATCCAAACCAACCAAAACCATAGGATATACCTTGAACACTTTCACACTTCACCCTTAATTTAACTTAGAAAATTTGCATAAAATCAGCTAAAAGTTCCATTTGACATGTGATGACATCGTGTCCGGCGAACAAACAAACTAGCGGTCACGTCCGAGGCAAAAATAAAATCCAAAACTAGAATAAAAATATGTAGAAAAATATAAAGCACAAACAGTTTGGCGGTAAAGAAAGAAAGCTTATTTTGTTCAAATAGTCTGATCAGCTAAACTGACTGTTCATTATTCAGCTCACGAGGCTAAAGCATGTTGTGTACACATAATTGATAAACATGAACGGCAAATATCACGTACCGTAAGGCCCTCAGCTTTTTAATGCTGGTGCAATAAAACTTTTGTTGTTTCATTTTTTTTATTGTACAGAAATATTTGCATTTGATATATATCGGTGATAATTCTCAATGAAGTAGCGAAGAGAAGTCAGTTTAGATACTTGAGCGCCAACACAAGAACGAAACATGTTCTTTTAGAACCCTTTCGTAATATATGTACGTCTAATTAAAAAAAGCCCAAGAAATGGAGAATAACGAAAAATAAAATAATGCAATAATACATCAGAATGTTTTGAATTTCCTGAAGGGAAATTTAATCTGTCTACTTGGGAGGAGAGATTTGCGATGTTCTCCAAGACCTCGACTAAAATGCAAACACACAAGCTTCGCAAACAATATTGCAACAAATTTTTCAGCAAACATCTAGATTCGGTTCAATTAATTCAACGCGCTGAAAATGTGTTCATCTGTGGTGCTGTATGCACCAAACACAGCCTCAAACCCTGATTTCTGAACCCCGAAGTCGAGATTGACAATGCAACGGATTTCCTGAAGTGGTTTCAGTTTGTGTACTTGGTGTCTTAGCTGTGTGTTCGTGGAAAGAAAGAAATAAACTTCAAAACTGTTCATGATCCCAATAAGGATCCTGAATTGAACTGTCCCTACTGCCCAAAGTATGGAATGATTTGTACAAGAATTAACTGGCAATTGTTCGTACCTTTCGATAAAGTTCAAGTCGCCATCATAGATTTTTATCTCTTCACTTCCAACACCAATGTGCAGTGACTGTCCGGATTCGTTCTTGGCCAGATGATACTCCATTCCGTAGTTTTCCATCGAGGAAAGTTCTTTGATGAAAAATTGTTTAGCTGTAGCCGATCGTAAACCTTTAAACTTGGCATGTTCCACCGAAACATTGCTGCGAAACTCCGACGTCCACTGCGATTCAACTTCCGATGCTTGACAAAAATCGCAAGGCGAGTAAGAATCACCGTGATCTCCGATGGTTGCTTGAGCGATCAAAGCGTACACGGTCGCTGCTTTTTCTGGTTCTGGTATTATCTTCCCTTCGTCCAAGTCTCTCTTCAAATGCAAGAAATACTGATGTCTGCAAAAGGAAGAAACAGTTACATTAATAGGAGTATACAGCTGACACAATGTAACTCTTATAACACGATCGATATGCAAGGTTTAAAAGTTGCATGTACTTTCCCGATGGCGCCGAAAATTGTCAACAATATAAAACAAGATCCCTAAATTCAAATATACATACTCAGAAGACATTTTAACTGTCCTACCTGGTCGAATCCTGAAGCAAGTACTGAGGCTGAACGAAAAATTTCACGCGAAACTGCAAACGGTACGGTGGACCACCGGGGATTTGTCGTCGAATTCTATTTCTGGAGTTTAACCAAAGTACTTCGTTCTTAGGACCCGTAAACTGCAATCCAAAATAGTCTAGCTCGATGATACCAAGTCTTCTGCACACCTACGGAACAGGAGTAAAACGTAGATGAGAAATAACCGCAAGAAAAAAATTACATCAGAAATTTTCACTTGAAAGCAAATTTCTGGACTTTGAGCCCAACAGCAGAAACAACACACGAACCGCTTGTAAAAGCTCCTGTCCCCGCGCTTTTTCCCGAATTTTAAATTCTGTGAGGACACAGTCGGGCATAGACACATAACACAGCATTCTGCGTCGAGGGTTTGATTTTTCCTGCTACCTATCTCCGAAAAATTCGATCCACAGCTACATTCATGACAACACCGGTCGAGCTCTTGTTGATCTGCACAGAAATTTTTTTGGCGAACTCGGTTTCAAATGAACTTCGATCTGAAAGGTCATTCCCTGTTCACGTGGAAGACATCCAGGGAGCCAATCAGATTAGCGTGTTTAATTTATCCACCAATCAAACAAAACTCAGGAAACCGTCGGGGTTTCCCCGCCCTCAAGGCGGAAAGTTATGAACATGGTAAAAATAACCTAAATTGCCATTTACAAGCAACTTTTCTGCTTGAGTAATGAATTTCGGTTTCCTTTCCTCGTGATTTATCAGGTGATTTCTGCAAGCATCATTGAAATCTGACGGTTCAGTTGCCTCACGTGCCGATTGTTCTCGGTCAACGACGTCAACAATAGAACAGAGTTGCGTGTCTAGGCAAGGTCCGTGCGGGGCGTAAAGTCCGGTGTCAAAAAATTACAGCGAAAAATAATAAAAATCAATTTTTTTTGCCTGATAATGGCGTTGATTTCTAATTTGCGAGACAGTTCAGTTGTGTCTGCACTCTGTACATATCAAAGGTAACACCGGATGACAGAATAAGATAGAGCTAAATTCAGATCAGTATTCCGCGATTGCGTGATAGCAATGATCAAAGGTGTCATAGAAAATTACAAAACTGTATCAGTGAAATTGAAAAAAATAAATCCAGAAATGGCGCATTTCTGTAAACCCAAAAAGATAAACCGACGTGATCCAGACCATTTCAGTCATGAGGGGTGGGATTAAAAGAAGATTAGCTAAGATTAGCAACACAATTGAAATCCGGGACAGAACAGAGAAACTTTAATGTCAGACTAATCCAAAATTAAACTAACTCCGAGCCTTCGTTCGAAAAGCTGCCAGTTGGAAAAGCCGTTTAATTTTGTGCCTCGACTATCCTGAAAGTATTCAGACATAATGTTACCCTGGGTGCCAGAGGTTTTTCTTGCGCAGTTTCCGGCCGCGGGAACATAATGTAACTTAACCTTAAAAGTTTATTGAAATAAATGAAAAAGAATTACAATTCAGACGAATTAACGAAATGGAGACTTACTGGGAAAATAAAACCAGCCTTTTACTGAAGCGACTACAGAGTGAACTAATGTGTAACTAAAGTAAAAATTGTAAATTAACCGGGAACGTCGGTCGAAGTGATTTCGTTCACGACCAAGAGGGAAGTTTCGGTGAAGAGCCGGCGGCTATAGCAAACAAACAAAGTGGATTCATCAACGTATACCGCTCAAATTTAACTTTTTCATAATGATTCAAGGTCTCGTTAGTAACTACGGAAACTGCCATGCAGTTTATGTCTGGGGTTTTTGCCGGGGGTTTTTGCCGGGGTTTTTGTTGATCGTGTTTGATATGCAACAAAACGCCGATCATGCAAGACAGCACTCCATTATATGGCCTATATAGGTGCGTGCGGCGCTAAAGTGTACAGTTTTTCAGATGTAAATAGGGTAACAATTTTGGCAATTTTGGTCTTACGTGGGGTACGGTTTTAGCTAGGCTCGATTTCCAGTTTTAAGGGAGTCCGGTTACTTAGGTTTTAGCACTCTGGTCTTGAAACCCTTCATAACTTGTTTAGTAACTTTGCCAGCCGCAACGGTGATCAATAGAGTATCGAATTTTTGGTCATATAAAAAGCATAGATAAAATTGCTGATTTTGGTCATATATAGGGTAAGGTTTTCTGGGAGTCACCGGTCTGTCAAGTCCGTCAATTTTTGTGGGCTTCTCTCCGTTATTTTGAATGACAGGTCATGATATATATTTAACACCCGAAACTGAAAAGCAAAGCAGGGTGATTCCAAAGCGCCGAAGAACACAAACAAAGGTTGTTTTGAAGGAAGACTAGCCGAGATAATCTATCCACTGTTTGCATTATGCGCCTTCACGCCAGTTACATGACACTTTCTCGGTTGCTAATTGAAACCGAAAGAGTCGCTTGTCTCCAGATTAATGTACACAACATTAGTCCACGTTTCTTCCTGCTCATAACTGAGAAGTTATTTTGTATGTAAAAGAAGGAATCTAAAAAGTTTTTCCTTTCCGTGATGCAATATTGGCTCCACGAGGTTATCACACCTCCAGCTTATTTAACGTGCAAATATCATTAATGTCAATGTTTGCACGGCCTTGGGGCTATCTCTTCAGCACAAAAAGCGTCTTAAAGGTAAAAGAAAACCACAAAAAATATTTCACGTTTCTTGGGAATTTAAACTATCAACTGAGATGATATTCGCAAAATTTTACCTTTTTGAAAGTTTTCGTGTGCATCGAACCTTAAAACCGAGATATTGCCCCGGGATATTGCATAAAAGAAGCTGTTTAAGTACACCTATCAGGAACAATAAGTCGTTTATTTCCCCACAAAACGGGTCTATACAATTGGTTTGTCTGAAAGTGTAAACCAAAGTTCACGATATGGTAATTTCGCTTAAAAATGGAATGAAAATGAAATTATTCAAATGAAATCCGAAGCAATGACAGAAGTCTTAAGGAAGAGAAAATATCTAGACCTTAAAGCAGAAGCTTATCACCTAGATGATAGGCTTCTGCTTAAAGTCAATATCATTTAAAATATGACTTTTTTCTTGCACAACTAAAATGTCAGACGTTCCGGCGGCGGCTTATGTCAAACAAACGGCTTCCCTTTCCCATGTCCATGCTAACGTTAATGAGAATTTATTACCGTAACTTTTTTTTACCGAAAAGGTGTTAAGCAGAAATCTCATTTTTGTCGGGAAATGTAAAGGTTCCAACCTTGAAGTTCGAATCTTAGTCAGTTGGATGTTCGTACTTGGAAAACAGATAAACATATTTACACAACAAATAGCTGGTCCACTGCAAATAAAAACGAAACTGAGAAGTATATTACTTTGACAGTATTTACACAAACGTATAAATTTAGGGGAAAACCATGACAATAAACCGAGAGAGGAGTTTCCTGGACGTATATTTGTTAAAAATCAACGCGGTGGAGCCGTAAAACCTTTTTCTTTTACAGTGAAACATAACTACACACAATAAAAACTTACTTTTACAGTTAGTGTCTATTTACATATTATGCACGATTCTGTCAGATTTGAAACATCAATGTATGTATGTTGTCCCTTGAAAATAAAAATATTCACAGTCAAGGAATAGTGCTTTCGTTTAAGTTGGAGCGGCTACTAGGCCGGCGGGGCCTCGGCCGAGTTGTTGTCCTCCAATGTTGCTCTCCAGAGGCTTGAAACCGAGTTCTTCTGTTGGAACACCAAATGACTGTAGCTTCGCCTCGTATGTTCGAATGAGATCGTTGTGCGCCTGAAATAAAACCAAGCGCTGGAGTAAGAGATGTGGGAAAGAGCACCGTCAAACCCTTAATTTCTTCATCCTTATTACATTTTTCTTTCTCACAGCCCCAACACGTGCGTCAAAAATGAACAACTCTAAAATTGTAATGCTTGGGCTACTATACGATTTGATGTCCACGTAATAACATCTATCGCAGCATTACAGAACTAGCCTGCCCTTGTAAAAACTTAATTCTCCTAAACTTTGAGTACATGTACTTTTCTTTAAGAAAATCCAAGATTGGATTCTTAAATCCGAAAACGGATTATTCGTTTCTTTACTAAACAGATCAGTAATCCACGATCACAGTGAGTCAAAGGAACCGAAGAGTCCTTGTCCAAAGTGGTTTCGTCGGTTCCTTTGACACACACACAATGATCCGAGTGATCTTGGATTACTCGGTTTAGAAAACAAACCCCATAAAAGCAATTTTCAAATTTAAAAGTCCAATCTTGGATTTTCTTTAAAAAAAAAAAACAAAAAAAAAACAGTCTAAGGGTAAGCTGTAGATTAGGAGCACTCTGTTAGCTTCTAAGTGCAACACAAGTTATCTAAAGCATCAACTAAACAAAAAGTTATCATGTCCGACACTAAAACACATCATTTACCTTGCAGACACGAGCCAGTTCATACTGTAAGTCTTTGATAGCGCTGTTCTTTGAGTCTAACACATCCTGAAACAGGACAAACAAGTTCTTTTTGAGATTTGGTGTCGAAAAGAACCCAAGAATTTCATCTACTACTTGAAAGACACCACAAGGTTCGTAAGTGTGTTACAGAATTGCCTTCCCACCCAGTCTCTAAACGACAGCAAAAAAAAAATCAATAAACGTGAAAGTGCTGCTCCAAGGTTCAAAACGTCAACAAGAAAGACAAGTAGAAACGGCTTGCTCATTGCAAGTGATGCCCACACAACGCGCTTTACTGAAGGGAGTAAAATCCATGATGGGATGTTCATCTGGTGAAGGAGGCGTGGCCGTGGTTAGGGTGCTGGATTTGTAATCCGGAGGTCCCGAGTTCAAATCCTCCTCCCTGCCACTAGATGGATTGTGTTTGGTGATCCCAGATTCAACTCCTCCACGCTTTGCAAATAACCAGCTGTTTAGCCTCCAGCCAGCTGGGAATTTAACAAGTTTCTGTTCAATATATAATATTTGTTTGCTTATTTCAGTGCCCATAATTCTTACAGCAGTATTACACATTTTGATTAAAATAAAGTGATTTATTATTACAGGGCTCGAAATTAACGCTCGCAAAATGCGAGTTATTTTGATAATCTGCGAGTGAGAAAAATATCAACTAGCAAACGTTTCCGAGTTAGAATCATGCAGATCTCCCAAACATTTGGAAAGAATTTGCTAGTGGTCTCAACAGTTTGTTAGTGGAAAAATTCTTACTGGCAAAACTTTGCAAGTGGATTAAACAGTTAACTTCGAGCCCTGTTGTTATCTCTGTGACACTTCTCACCTCGAGTTTTCTGGTGACAACTGTAAGCGCTGTAGGGTCCAGATTAGAGGCTGAGAGAACTTCATTCAACTGTGCTTCCTGTTGAACGAAATGTACAAGTACAAGTTAGTACATGTCAACTACAAACACTCTACAAAGCTACAAAGAAATCTTAGGGTTTCAACAGATTACTTTACGTACATGCATGCAAAGTTTTAAAAAGTGGTTCCACTAAGACATTTTAGTTCGTGTACTGTAAATGTGTTAAGAAATTCTAGTTAGTGTGTTATACATGATTTTTTGATTACTGGTAGAACTCAGAGATGAGTAGCCTCTTCCAGGCGTTCAGTCAGTTGGATTGCAGAGCGATCAATGATGCGGAAAAATAGAGAAAAAGCGCTGCGCTCCAACTAAATGAACACTTAGAAGAGGCTCAAACATAAGTTATCACAGTGTTGCGTAATAAAGCAATAAGAACTTGAAGGAAAAATTTGTCATCGCGCGAGAAAAAGGCGGTGGCAAGGTACGACTTCATAAATTAGATCACGACAGGGGAAAGCCAACAAACACATGTTCACTGTGACTGGGCAAAACAAATTGTGGTTGCCTTGTAATCAGCTCTTTAAAGCTCAGAAAACCCAAACAATATCAAAAAGAATATCATCAAAACACACACAGTTCAATTATTGTTGAGGAAACTTAAGTATTACGGACACTTCACTTGGTTCCATGGAAAATTCACAACTCAGATCTCTGCTTATGGTTTCTTAAGGTTTAACAGCAATGATTCTGAATAGCACGAAAAAAGCTAGCCTGTGTAGCTGACATTTCCTTTCCTCGAAATGCGATGTTGTTATAGTTTTTCCGAGGTTTTGGAAGGAAATTTAGATGTAAACATGTAATTAAATTCCTGAGAAAACTAAAAGAAGCACATTGACGGTTTCTTGACTTTAAAAACTTGAAAATATTGAGAAAGCGGGTACGCGCGTAAACAACTGCAAATTTGCCAAGGACAGTTCAATACGTGCAACTTTGTCTAAGCGTAAAGTCCAATAATGCGTGGAAAAAATCATAGGAAACCGTTATTTTTGTTAATTTCAGTTAGAATTCTACTAAAACAATTAGATTATTCGCTCTCGATTTCTATGAGGTGATAGTTGATGAGGCCGAAGGCCGAATCAACTATCACCTCATAGAAATCGAGAGCGAATAATCTAATTGTTAACTATGATCAAAAATGGCCTAGCCTGCTCGCAGGCTCACCTTTGAGTCACGCGCGCGAGCGACGAAGACCAAAGCGATCATTTTCTCGTCTCGCGGCTTTGTCGCTTGATTTCGCGCATAGCTTCAATTCTCGCCTGCGCTCCAACGTGAGCCTGCTCCCCAAACTCGATACCCATTTAATGACCAAAACGCCTGAAAAACCATAGCCTCTTCCAGGCGTTCAGTTAGTCAGGGCACAGCGCAGAAAAGCGAGCGAAATAATAAAAAAAGCGCGGTGAGAGGAGTTTCCTCTCGCCGCGCTTCTTTCATTTTTTCGCGCGCTGTTTTATGCGTTGCGCCCTGACTAACTGAACGCCTGGAAGAAGCTAGAAAAACCATACCCTTTGGGGCCGTACATACAGTGTACCATACAGTACGTTCATACAATGTACTATGGCCAATTTAATGGAGTACCCACCAGGAGTTATCCACTAAACATATAATATAAGTATGCACAGCACTATAATTGTTTAAGTGCCTTTATTACCTTCTTCTCCAATGTGTCAGCAAGAGCTGCCAGTTTCTTTTCCAACAGTAAGTTCTTAAAGTTGCTTTTTTGTTGAACTTCATGGATTGCCTTAACAAACTTGCCATATAACTCATCACGTTCACTTTGAGTCTAAATCATGAGCAAGACAGAGAAAATCATACTACTGACTAAAAAGCAATGCTGAGAGGTAAAGAGGCAGTGTCCCATGTTAATGAAATGTAACAAACTGTAAGACCACTTTTTAACGGAGCAGTGTCACAAGGATTTTGCTGTTTTAGGTCAATTCTGTACTAAAATCATTACTCTGAGGCTCTAATCATAAACAAAATGCTTCTATAAAGCTACGGTGAAGATATCAAATGGGTAATAGTGAAGAATAGTTCCCAAAATATACTGTCGGCCGACTGTCGGCCGTCTGTCGGCCGACAGTCGGCTGACTGTTGGCCAACTGTCGGCCGACTGTTCGCCAACTGTCGGCCGACTGTTGGCCAACTGTCGGCCGACAGTCGACCGACAGACGGCCAACAGTCGACCAACAGTCGGCCGATAGACGGCCAACAGTTTGCGTTATGTTTGAGGCCAAAGTGTTGGCCGACTGTCGGTCGACAGTCGGTGACCTGTTGGCAACCTGTCGGTAATGTGTCGGTAACCTGTCGGTGGGGCAAACAAAAATGATCGTAAACATTTACTTGTCTTTTGCTTCTAAACTACATAAAAAGAGTTTAAGTCATTTCATAACGATACCTTGCTCAGCACTTTCGATACTAGTATGGCTTTTGTCCACTGTTTTAGCGTTGACTAACGATACTTGCCCAAATTGGTTCGTATTCATTTATCCGCCAGTTTGAAAAGTTTTTCTAGTTCAGACATACATGAGGTACTGTTAACTATAGTTTTGCAATGCATTATAGGGCGATTGGAAAATTACTTTTAGCTTTGCGTATTTGTTGCCCCAAAATGGTTAAATCCAAAGCCTATTATGAGAAATAGGTACTAAATTTACCACTACATTTTGGTATGTGCAGTCAGGAAATGGAGTAAAAAAGCCTATTTTACAGTTCAAAGAGGATCAAGGAGATAGGTAGGAATGTTACTGGATCCGGTACGATCGACAGATTTCTATTTACTATTTTTAAACCGGAAAAGTTTTTGACTCTATTTATTTCTACTCTTTTTTCGGTCGATTTGTGCTCTACTTAACAGTGTCGGCCGACTGTCGGTAATGTGTCGGTAACCTGTTGGCCGACAGTTGGCCGACAGGTTACCGACAGCCGAATATGGGAGCTATTGTTCACTATTGCTATCAAATGAATTTTATCAGAGAGGGCTAACCATAATAGATTTCTTGAGGATTTTTAGAACATGTAGCATCAAAACTTGAAAAAATTGGCCAATTTTTTCAAGTTTCAATCCATTTCCTTCCATGCCATTGATAGCGACAGGCGACAGGAAACAGTTTCAGTACCTTCAAATAGTCATAAATAACAAAACTAGATCATTAGTTTTGGAAGTCCATTGATGTGAAGACACCTTCTAACTTTTTGTAAAGTTGCCAAATAGGGTGACAATGCCCCTTTAATGCTGTGAATAAGGTCGTGTTCTATTGGGATCAACCGTTTCAGGTTGGTTGGGTTGGTTGAGTTGTTTCGTGTTCTATTGGCAAAAACCGTTTACGGTTGGTTTGGTTGCTCAACTTTTTCAACCCGCATCAAACTGGGTTGAAACGGTTGAAAAAGCATTGGTAGCGACCGCTTTTGTTTTCGCAGGCGCTAATAGCTGCTACTTGCGTGATTGATTGCGTGATTAGTCACTGCTGGCGCGACGCTCCTTGCAAACAAGAAAGACGAAAAACACGTTTGAAACGATCGTCTGACAAATTTGCTACAACTTCTTCTACGTATCCACGAATTCTAACAGCAGGTTTCCATTCATGCTCAAAAAACAAGGCTGCCAATCCTTCAAGTTCATCCTCTGATTCAATTTTTAAGACATATTTTTCTAAAATTCCCGAGATAAAAAAAGAGAACAGCAAGAGCACGGTGAGCACCCAACCCGCCATGTTTACCCCGTGGATCCGCGGACAGGAAGGTTACACGGTAGTCTGGTAATGACTATTCCCAGGAGTGACCGCGTTTAAACCGAAAATGGTTGGAAAAGTGTTCTATTGGAAAACGTCAACGGCATTAACCTAAACCGCTTTTAGTTGAAACGGTTGATCCCAATAGAACACAACCTAAGTTATACAATGGTTTCATGTACAGACTCAAATCCTTGAATGTATGAGATGAGTGGTTACATGTAGCCTTTCTCATGTGCAATCTTTTTACTCCCTGGGGGTATGAACACAGGATCATTTTCCTTTTCTCCTAACGTGGCAACTAAGCAAGCTACTGGTAACAATACCAAAACCTTCTGATTATTATAAGCAATTCTTATGCCATTTCTGAGTTCTCTTGTGCCTGTTTTAAAATGAGTCTAAGTGTGAAACCTTTCATATGAAAATCAGTTCTGCATGTGCAGTTTTATTTTCATGCAAATCAAAGTCATTTTCATAACAATGGTTTCGCACTTGGACTCGCTTTGAAACAGAGGCACAAGGGAACTCGGAAATGGCCTATTCTTTGCTTGATCAATAATGATTTCTTTAAAGTTAATAGTTAAAGTTAACAGATTTAAAGTTAGTAGCCAACATTTTGGTATCATCATGACACCATTCTCAAAAAATAGGAAATAATGACCCATCATTTGCAGAACCTTATAAACCAGTTTCCATGGCAATGGGTGGTTCTTGTGTAATTACTACTTTTCCAAGATGGAATGCATGTTCTGTCTGTACACACACAAAACATCACAAACCTGGCTGAAGCGCTGCTGAAGAACTTCATGCTCCCAGTGCAGACTTCTGAGTAGAAATAAATAGAGTCAAAAACTTTTCCGGTTTAAAAATAGTAAATAGAAATCTGTCGATCGTACCGGATCCAGTAACATTCCTACCTATCTCCTTGATCCTCTTTGAACTGTAAAATAGGCTTTTTTACTCCATTTCCTGACTGCACATACCAAAATGTAGTGGTAAATTTAGTACCTATTTCTCATAATAGGCTTTGGATTTAACCATTTTGGGGCAACAAATACGCAAAGCTAAAAGTAATTTTCCAATCGCCCTATAATGCATTGCAAAACTATAGTTAACAGTACCTCATGTATGTCTGAACTAGAAAAACTTTTCAAACTGGCGGATAAATGAATACGAACCAATTTGGGCAAGTATCGTTAGTCAACGCTAAAACAGTGGACAAAAGCCATACTAGTATCGAAAGTGCTGAGCAAGGTATCGTTATGAAATGACTTAAACTCTTTTTATGTAGTTTAGAAGCAAAAGACAAGTAAATGTTTACGATCATTTTTGTTTGCCCCACCGACAGGTTACCGACACATTACCGACAGGTTGCCAACAGGTCACCGACTGTCGACCGACAGTCGGCCAACACTTTGGCCTCAAACATAACGCAAACTGTTGGCCGTCTATCGGCCGACTGTTGGTCGACTGTTGGCCGTCTGTCGGTCGACTGTCGGCCGACAGTTGGCCAACAGTCGGCCGACAGTTGGCGAACAGTCGGCCGACAGTTGGCCAACAGTCAGCCGACTGTCGGCCGACAGACGGCCGACAGTCGGCCGACAGTATATTTTGGGAACTATTCTTCACTATTACCCATTTGATATCTTCACCGTAGCTTTATAGAAGCATTTTGTTTATGATTAGAGCCTCAGAGTAATGATTTTAGTACAGAATTGACCTAAAACAGCAAAATCCTTGTGACACTGCTCCGTTAAAAAGTGGTCTTACAGTTTGTTACATTTCATTAACATGGGACACTGCCTCTTTACCTCTCAGCATTGCTTTTTAGTCAGTAGTATGATTTTCTCTGTCTTGCTCATGATTTAGACTCAAAGTGAACGTGATGAGTTATATGGCAAGTTTGTTAAGGCAATCCATGAAGTTCAACAAAAAAGCAACTTTAAGAACTTACTGTTGGAAAAGAAACTGGCAGCTCTTGCTGACACATTGGAGAAGAAGGTAATAAAGGCACTTAAACAATTATAGTGCTGTGCATACTTATATTATATGTTTAGTGGATAACTCCTGGTGGGTACTCCATTAAATTGGCCATAGTACATTGTATGAACGTACTGTATGGTACACTGTATGTACGGCCCCAAAGGGTATGGTTTTTCTAGCTTCTTCCAGGCGTTCAGTTAGTCAGGGCGCAACGCATAAAACAGCGCGCGAAAAAATGAAAGAAGCGCGGCGAGAGGAAACTCCTCTCACCGCGCTTTTTTTATTATTTCGCTCGCTTTTCTGCGCTGTGCCCTGACTAACTGAACGCCTGGAAGAGGCTATGGTTTTTCAGGCGTTTTGGTCATTAAATGGGTATCGAGTTTGGGGAGCAGGCTCACGTTGGAGCGCAGGCGAGAATTGAAGCTATGCGCGAAATCAAGCGACAAAGCCGCGAGACGAGAAAATGATCGCTTTGGTCTTCGTCGCTCGCGCGCGTGACTCAAAGGTGAGCCTGCGAGCAGGCTAGGCCATTTTTGATCATAGTTAACAATTAGATTATTCGCTCTCGATTTCTATGAGGTGATAGTTGATTCGGCCTTCGGCCTCATCAACTATCACCTCATAGAAATCGAGAGCGAATAATCTAATTGTTTTAGTAGAATTCTAACTGAAATTAACAAAAATAACGGTTTCCTATGATTTTTTCCACGCATTATTGGACTTTACGCTTAGACAAAGTTGCACGTATTGAACTGTCCTTGGCAAATTTGCAGTTGTTTACGCGCGTACCCGCTTTCTCAATATTTTCAAGTTTTTAAAGTCAAGAAACCGTCAATGTGCTTCTTTTAGTTTTCTCAGGAATTTAATTACATGTTTACATCTAAATTTCCTTCCAAAACCTCGGAAAAACTATAACAACATCGCATTTCGAGGAAAGGAAATGTCAGCTACACAGGCTAGCTTTTTTCGTGCTATTCAGAATCATTGCTGTTAAACCTTAAGAAACCATAAGCAGAGATCTGAGTTGTGAATTTTCCATGGAACCAAGTGAAGTGTCCGTAATACTTAAGTTTCCTCAACAATAATTGAACTGTGTGTGTTTTGATGATATTCTTTTTGATATTGTTTGGGTTTTCTGAGCTTTAAAGAGCTGATTACAAGGCAACCACAATTTGTTTTGCCCAGTCACAGTGAACATGTGTTTGTTGGCTTTCCCCTGTCGTGATCTAATTTATGAAGTCGTACCTTGCCACCGCCTTTTTCTCGCGCGATGACAAATTTTTCCTTCAAGTTCTTATTGCTTTATTACGCAACACTGTGATAACTTATGTTTGAGCCTCTTCTAAGTGTTCATTTAGTTGGAGCGCAGCGCTTTTTCTCTATTTTTCCGCATCATTGATCGCTCTGCAATCCAACTGACTGAACGCCTGGAAGAGGCTACTCATCTCTGAGTTCTACCAGTAATCAAAAAATCATGTATAACACACTAACTAGAATTTCTTAACACATTTACAGTACACGAACTAAAATGTCTTAGTGGAACCACTTTTTAAAACTTTGCATGCATGTACGTAAAGTAATCTGTTGAAACCCTAAGATTTCTTTGTAGCTTTGTAGAGTGTTTGTAGTTGACATGTACTAACTTGTACTTGTACATTTCGTTCAACAGGAAGCACAGTTGAATGAAGTTCTCTCAGCCTCTAATCTGGACCCTACAGCGCTTACAGTTGTCACCAGAAAACTCGAGGTGAGAAGTGTCACAGAGATAACAACAGGGCTCGAAGTTAACTGTTTAATCCACTTGCAAAGTTTTGCCAGTAAGAATTTTTCCACTAACAAACTGTTGAGACCACTAGCAAATTCTTTCCAAATGTTTGGGAGATCTGCATGATTCTAACTCGGAAACGTTTGCTAGTTGATATTTTTCTCACTCGCAGATTATCAAAATAACTCGCATTTTGCGAGCGTTAATTTCGAGCCCTGTAATAATAAATCACTTTATTTTAATCAAAATGTGTAATACTGCTGTAAGAATTATGGGCACTGAAATAAGCAAACAAATATTATATATTGAACAGAAACTTGTTAAATTCCCAGCTGGCTGGAGGCTAAACAGCTGGTTATTTGCAAAGCGTGGAGGAGTTGAATCTGGGATCACCAAACACAATCCATCTAGTGGCAGGGAGGAGGATTTGAACTCGGGACCTCCGGATTACAAATCCAGCACCCTAACCACGGCCACGCCTCCTTCACCAGATGAACATCCCATCATGGATTTTACTCCCTTCAGTAAAGCGCGTTGTGTGGGCATCACTTGCAATGAGCAAGCCGTTTCTACTTGTCTTTCTTGTTGACGTTTTGAACCTTGGAGCAGCACTTTCACGTTTATTGATTTTTTTTTTGCTGTCGTTTAGAGACTGGGTGGGAAGGCAATTCTGTAACACACTTACGAACCTTGTGGTGTCTTTCAAGTAGTAGATGAAATTCTTGGGTTCTTTTCGACACCAAATCTCAAAAAGAACTTGTTTGTCCTGTTTCAGGATGTGTTAGACTCAAAGAACAGCGCTATCAAAGACTTACAGTATGAACTGGCTCGTGTCTGCAAGGTAAATGATGTGTTTTAGTGTCGGACATGATAACTTTTTGTTTAGTTGATGCTTTAGATAACTTGTGTTGCACTTAGAAGCTAACAGAGTGCTCCTAATCTACAGCTTACCCTTAGACTGTTTTTTTTTTGTTTTTTTTTTTTAAAGAAAATCCAAGATTGGACTTTTAAATTTGAAAATTGCTTTTATGGGGTTTGTTTTCTAAACCGAGTAATCCAAGATCACTCGGATCATTGTGTGTGTGTCAAAGGAACCGACGAAACCACTTTGGACAAGGACTCTTCGGTTCCTTTGACTCACTGTGATCGTGGATTACTGATCTGTTTAGTAAAGAAACGAATAATCCGTTTTCGGATTTAAGAATCCAATCTTGGATTTTCTTAAAGAAAAGTACATGTACTCAAAGTTTAGGAGAATTAAGTTTTTACAAGGGCAGGCTAGTTCTGTAATGCTGCGATAGATGTTATTACGTGGACATCAAATCGTATAGTAGCCCAAGCATTACAATTTTAGAGTTGTTCATTTTTGACGCACGTGTTGGGGCTGTGAGAAAGAAAAATGTAATAAGGATGAAGAAATTAAGGGTTTGACGGTGCTCTTTCCCACATCTCTTACTCCAGCGCTTGGTTTTATTTCAGGCGCACAACGATCTCATTCGAACATACGAGGCGAAGCTACAGTCATTTGGTGTTCCAACAGAAGAACTCGGTTTCAAGCCTCTGGAGAGCAACATTGGAGGACAACAACTCGGCCGAGGCCCCGCCGGCCTAGTAGCCGCTCCAACTTAAACGAAAGCACTATTCCTTGACTGTGAATATTTTTATTTTCAAGGGACAACATACATACATTGATGTTTCAAATCTGACAGAATCGTGCATAATATGTAAATAGACACTAACTGTAAAAGTAAGTTTTTATTGTGTGTAGTTATGTTTCACTGTAAAAGAAAAAGGTTTTACGGCTCCACCGCGTTGATTTTTAACAAATATACGTCCAGGAAACTCCTCTCTCGGTTTATTGTCATGGTTTTCCCCTAAATTTATACGTTTGTGTAAATACTGTCAAAGTAATATACTTCTCAGTTTCGTTTTTATTTGCAGTGGACCAGCTATTTGTTGTGTAAATATGTTTATCTGTTTTCCAAGTACGAACATCCAACTGACTAAGATTCGAACTTCAAGGTTGGAACCTTTACATTTCCCGACAAAAATGAGATTTCTGCTTAACACCTTTTCGGTAAAAAAAAGTTACGGTAATAAATTCTCATTAACGTTAGCATGGACATGGGAAAGGGAAGCCGTTTGTTTGACATAAGCCGCCGCCGGAACGTCTGACATTTTAGTTGTGCAAGAAAAAAGTCATATTTTAAATGATATTGACTTTAAGCAGAAGCCTATCATCTAGGTGATAAGCTTCTGCTTTAAGGTCTAGATATTTTCTCTTCCTTAAGACTTCTGTCATTGCTTCGGATTTCATTTGAATAATTTCATTTTCATTCCATTTTTAAGCGAAATTACCATATCGTGAACTTTGGTTTACACTTTCAGACAAACCAATTGTATAGACCCGTTTTGTGGGGAAATAAACGACTTATTGTTCCTGATAGGTGTACTTAAACAGCTTCTTTTATGCAATATCCCGGGGCAATATCTCGGTTTTAAGGTTCGATGCACACGAAAACTTTCAAAAAGGTAAAATTTTGCGAATATCATCTCAGTTGATAGTTTAAATTCCCAAGAAACGTGAAATATTTTTTGTGGTTTTCTTTTACCTTTAAGACGCTTTTTGTGCTGAAGAGATAGCCCCAAGGCCGTGCAAACATTGACATTAATGATATTTGCACGTTAAATAAGCTGGAGGTGTGATAACCTCGTGGAGCCAATATTGCATCACGGAAAGGAAAAACTTTTTAGATTCCTTCTTTTACATACAAAATAACTTCTCAGTTATGAGCAGGAAGAAACGTGGACTAATGTTGTGTACATTAATCTGGAGACAAGCGACTCTTTCGGTTTCAATTAGCAACCGAGAAAGTGTCATGTAACTGGCGTGAAGGCGCATAATGCAAACAGTGGATAGA
>JAHPZR010017105.1:0-23930 GCA_019787425.1 Platygyra sinensis
GTTTAACAGCAATGATTCTGAATAGCACGAAAAAAGCTAGCCTGTGTAGCTGACATTTCCTTTCCTTTTTCCAGGTGAAGAGATCAAACAAGCGTGCGGGCAAGCAACTCACTCGCAGTTTTATTCCCTTCCCACGCTTTTTTTGAAACGCCTGAGAGGTGTTACCCCATGAGTAGTTGGTTTGAGGTGTGCAGTCTACTTCCCAAAACCATGAAAAAGTAGCTTCTTTTAAAAAACATAATTAATTCAAGACTAGAGTACAAAACCATACCCTACATGCATTTAGTAGAATTCTACTAGTATACTAATGCAAATGCTGCAATCTGATTGGCTGAGCTACTCGTATACTATCAGCCATTAGAGTGCAGTTGGCTGTCGGTCGTCCTCGAAATGCGATGTTGTTATAGTTTTTCCGAGGTTTTGGAAGGAAATTTAGATGTAAACATGTAATTAAATTCCTGAGAAAACTAAAAGAAGCACATTGACGGTTTCTTGACTTTAAAAACTTGAAAATATTGAGAAAGCGGGTACGCGCGTAAACAACTGCAAATTTGCCAAGGACAGTTCAATACGTGCAACTTTGTCTAAGCGTAAAGTCCAATAATGCGTGGAAAAAATCATAGGAAACCGTTATTTTTGTTAATTTCAGTTAGAATTCTACTAAAACAATTAGATTATTCGCTCTCGATTTCTATGAGGTGATAGTTGATTCGGCCTTCGGCCTCATCAACTATCACCTCATAGAAATCTCGAGCTCATAATCTAATTGTTAATTATGATCAAAAATGGCCTAGCCTGCTCGCAGGCTCACCTTTGAGTCACGCGCGCGAGCGACGAAGAGCAAAGCGATCACTTTCTCGTCTCGCGGCTTTGTCGCTCGATTTCGCGCATAGCTTCATTTCTCGCCTGCGCTCCAACGTGAGCCTGCTCCCCAAACTCGATACCCATTTAATGACCAAAACGCCTGAAAAACCATAGCCTCTTCCAGGCGTTCTGTTAGTCAGGGCACAGCGCAGAAAAGCGTGCGAAATAATAAAAAAAGCGCGGCGAGAGGAGTTTCCTCTCGTCGCGCTTCTTTCATTTTTTCGCGCGCTGTTTTATGCGTTGCGCCCTGACTAACTGAACGCCTGGAAGAGGCTAGAAAAACCATACCCTTTGGGGCCGTACATACAGTGTACCATACAGTACGTTCATACAATGTACTATGGCCAATTTAATGGAGTACCCACCAGGAGTTATCCACTAAACATATAACATAAGTATGCACAGCACTATAATTGTTTAAGTGCCTTTATTACCTTCTTCTCCAATGTGTCAGCAAGAGCTGCCAGTTTCTTTTCCAACAGTAAGTTCTTAAAGTTGCTTTTTTGTTGAACTTCATGGATTGCCTTAACAAACTTGCCATATAACTCATCACGTTCACTTTGAGTCTAAATCATGAGCAAGACAGAGAAAATCATACTACTGACTAAAAAGCAATACTGAGAGGTAAAGAGGCAGTGTCCCATGTTAATGAAATGTAACAAACTTATCAGAGAGGGCTAACCATAATAGATTTCTTGAGGATTTTTAGAACATGTAGCATCAAAACTTGAAAAAATTGGCCAATTTTTTCAAGTTTCAATCCATTTCCTTCCATGCCATTGATAGCGACAGGCGACAGGAAACAGTTTCAGTACCTTCAAATAGTCATAAATAACAAAACTAGATCATTAGTTTTGGAAGTCCATTGATGTGAAGACACCTTCTAACTTTTTGTAAAGTTGCCAAATAGGGTGACAATGCCCCTTTAATGCTGTGAATAAGTTATACAATGGTTTCATGTACAGACTCAAATCCTTGAATGTATGAGATGAGTGGTTACATGTAGCCTTCCTCATGTGCAATCTTTTTACTCACTGGGGGTATGAACACAGGATCATTTTCCTTTTCTCCTAACGTGGCAACTAAGCAAGCTACTGGTAACAATACCAAAACCTTCTGATTATTATAAGCAATTCTTATGCCATTTCTGAGTTCTCTTGTGCCTGTTTTAAAATGAGTCAAGTGTGAAACCTTTCATATGAAAATCAGTTCTGCATGTGCAGTTTTATTTTCATGCAAATCAAAGTCATTTTCATAACAATGGTTTCGCACTTGGACTCGCTTTGAAACAGAGGCACAAGGGAACTCGGAAATGGCCTATTCTTTGCTTGATCAATAATGATTTCTTTAAAGTTAATAGTTAAAGTTAACAGATTTAAAGTTAGTAGCCAACATTTTGGTATCATCATGACACCATTCTCAAAAAATAGGAAATAATGACCCATCATTTGCAGAACCTTATAAACCAGTTTCCATGGCAATGGGTGGTTCTTGTGTAATTACTACTTTTCCAAGATGGAATGCATGTTCTGTCTGTACACACACAAAACATCACAAACCTGGCTGAAGCGCTGTTGAAGAACTTCATGCTCCCAGTGCAGACTTCTGAGTTCTTCTTCCTGGACTTTGAGTCTTGCTTTGGCACTCTACAAAATGACCATGAAAATTGGTCAGCAAACTCTACAGATTAACCAAGATACCACCTAACCTAGTAGATCTTCTTTCCATCTTATGGTTTTTAAACAATCTGTCAATATGTTGTTTCCAACGTCATATCTTTAGCTGTCTCGTGTCTATAGTCATGAAGGCATGAGTAAACATAACTTAAATGTGTTCTTTTAGCTATCACAGACTAGCATGAGCTCGTTCCTTTGAAACCACAAAGTAGATCAACTTTGGTGAGTGACTGCATAATTACATAGTACGTTATTAGGCTTTTCTAGATTAGGCATAGAGGAGTAAAGGAAACCTTGCACTTCTGTGATCTGATCAAGAACAATAAATAGAGGACGTTACATGCCTGCGCGTGGATATGAATTTTATCTTCGAGTGGTCATCTCGATATCTCACGAGTGAGCGCAGCAAACGAGTGAGATTTTGAGTTGAACATGAGAAGATAAAGTTCATACAGCTGTATCCATAAGCGGGCATGTAATATTCTGTTTATTATATAAACACCATCATTGTTATATAAACACCAGCGCCGCTTTCAAAGGCACAATTTATTATGTAACCATAACGACGGTGATCTCTTCACATGTGAAGAGAACATGTTATCTTCACGTGTGAAGATATGAAGTTTTCGCTAGAAAGCTCACTTGGTATTTCACTGGTGTCTATATAATAAAATTGAAAATTGTTCTTACATAAAACAAGTCACTCTCTCAGAGGTGTGTATACTTACAGCTAAAGATGCTTTGTCTTTCTCATAGTTTGCCAGCTAAAGAGAAAGAAAGAGAAAAAACAATTCTCAGTTAAATAACCCACAAATAATCTATAAACACGTATCATAGACACTCTACAGAGCCAACAGTTCTTTAAAGCACTTCACTGTTAAAGGGACACTACCATGATGTAGCGCACGCACAACCTTGATCTGTCTTCTTTCATCGGAAAACAATAGAACTGTCACTTTGTTGTGTCATGCTAACAAGTTTTCCATGCGATAGGCCCTATTTATATCCGATCTGCCGCTTGCATTCTTGCAAGAAAGTAGTTTGAAATGAAATAACAATAATAAAATGTAATCTCAACAAGACCAGTACATCGAAGAGGTTAGCTAAACATGTTTCAATTTGATTGTATCCTCTCAGTGGGTACATTTTGATCAATTTGTCTGTGGCTGCATGATTTTGCCAGTCGTGCTGTTACAGGAAGAAAGATCATGTCGATGCAAGTCAACAGGCTCAACTAGTCAGGGAAAGTGACTTGTTTTTTTTTCGTAAACAGCAAATAAAAACTGTTACGTAATAACTATTCACCAATATTGTGGTGGGAGACGTAAAAAGCCATATGAGTAATGCAAGAACAAGGCCATGGTTAGTCAGTGCAAGAATACGCTCTTCAGTAAAATACTATTAATATAGTCATTATCATATTAACAAATATCCTAGTAGCTAAATAACATATCAGTTGAGAGTGATTCTCACAGAGAAAAACAACTAGTAAAGGTCTGCTCATGGGTGTAAAATGTAAACAAAGAAATGCTCATACAAGCGTGATCATTCCAGTCTTTTCCAAGTCTCATGAATCAATTTCTTTACACCAATCATGCTATGTTACTGGTTCCATTACTTCCATCAAACGGCATTGAAATTAACACCAAACGGTCTCAATTGCACACTAAATTTGGACTTTACCAGAACCGTGTATTACTAATCTTTGATCCTGAGAAGTTTTAAGGCAAAGCCAAAGTTGATTGAGGGCGATGCAAACAGATTTACAGTGAAAGCTCTACAGTATATCAATTCTCGCATCTATGAATTCGTGACAGCCTGTCCGAAAATCAAAATCTTGTGCATGTGTGAAAACATGATTGTATTGACTTTTCCTTTAAAGCATGTCATCTGAGCTTTGAGTTTAAACTGTGGTTCTTTTTACATGCTGACCTGTTTCCTAAGTTCTTCCACTTCCTCTCTTGCTTTCTGTAATGGTTCTGTTAATCTCTTATTCTCAGCCATGATTTCATTCATTTGTTTTTCCATTCTTTCCTCTTTCTTTTTCATCTCCTCTACTTGTTCCTGATTTAAACAAAACAAACATGATACACCTGTATGTTTTAAGAACATTCCTGGAAGAGAAGGTACTTGTTAAGTATAGGGCACCAGGCCTGTCATGAAAGGCTGTAAACTGTAACACCTGTCACGGCCGAGTATGCTTGATTTTTTCTTTATGCTGCAGGTGGAATTGCCTGTTGTTGATAGAATTCAACCATGAAGTAATAAGTTTGCTATGCAAGTGGAGAACAAGGCTACAAGTGACTCAAAAAACTTGCACCATGCTGCACTCACTACTTTTTCAAATATTTAAATTCCAAGTGTGTAAAAGGAAGAGAAAGGAAGATGACTCATGAACAGGTGATTTTAATGTACTCTAAAGGTGCTGTAATGAAAAAAAGAATGGGTAAACTTGGTTGATAGGCAGAGCTACAGGGTATATAGGGGGTACTAATTGGAAGAGGAGCACTTTCAATTGACAAAACCACATTCAAAGGGTGATGTCTGTTTATACCGGTAATTCCCCCAAGAAAACAACAAGCAATACATGAAGACTAGCAAGTTATTACCTTGAGGGAGTTAATGAGAGCCAGGTTGTTAAGTGTGATGTCATTGTAGTAATTCTTGATGTCACTGAATGCCTTCTCATGATTTTTCATTAGGGTATTAATTTGGCCATTCTTACGCTAAAAAGAAACAACATCCGTCAGCAAAATAAAGGCTGCAACAGAAAAGATCAGTGGAAAACCTGCATTCAGTTCACTTAAATTGCTGGAATTACTATTTAACTATATTGAAAGACATTATATCTATTGTAATAAAATATTTATGATCTATTTAAAAATATAATTTATATCAAAAACATGTAAAACTAAAAGAAATTGTGTATGCAAAATACCTCTTCAATTTCATGTATTTCAGTTTTTCTTCTCAGCTCAAGTTCTTCCCTGAGTGCCTTCATTTTCTTATCATATTTCGACTCAATTTCTGTAAAAAAAAAACAGAAAATAGTAAACAAGAAATTCACAATTATCAATCGAACCTGTGGTCCATGTTCAAACTAATTTATAAAGAAATAATTACAATAATAATTAGTTTTTGTGCCCATTTTCTCTATGCATGTGAGTGACTAATAGGCTGGAATGTCTTATCTCAGGAGCCATGTTAATGCATCCTCACTATGTTATTTTAAAGCAAACCTGAAGCTAAAACTGTAATTAACTTTAATTATTAATTTATATTGATGTTTTTATCCTTTGATATGCGTGTATAGTTACTATATAGTTACATGGTATATTTTAACTTTTGGCCTTTAAACTTTTAACTTAACTCCGAAATCATATCTACTATAGCCTTCAATCCTCCTTACAGCCAGTCCAGCCCTCAATGAAACCTCTTACTGGTTTAATTGATTCAAAAATTTTATTATTCACATATTGCTAATTAATATACATGTTAGTCTGGATATTTTCATACTCTACACTCACCTTTAACTTGTCTTTCAAAGTCTTGTCTGAGTCTAGTCACATGTTCATCATGGCCCTGTTGACAAGAAAACAATTACCTGTAAGTCAAAGACTCGGTGTTGACAACTGGTTGAAATACCAGGACCAAATTGTATGTCAGTCAGACACAAATGTATGTACATGTATATGGGTTATTGACAGAGTGTGAGGTCAAGATGGCTGGATATTGGCCAAGTTCTTTTTTTTGTGTGTTTATGGACTGAGATGGAGTCGAGGTCCATAAGCTTGCAAAAAAAAAAAAAAAGGCTGGCCCATTATCCAGCAATCTTGACCAAAAAGACTAAATAAAGGATTTATTTGGCTTACGGGGAAATTTTCTTGTGGGACAGGGTGGTTAGTCCTGAGCGGGCAAGATAACTCATCTTGCCTGCTCCGGTTTGTCTTGCCTGCTCACAAAGCTACATGTAGCCATATTATAATATAAAATATTACAGCACCTTTCTTAAATCATTTGCGGTCAGCAGTTTACTCACCTTCTTTAGATTCTTCACAACATCCTCATGAGAAAGTTCCTGTTCTTTGAGTTCCACCTGAAATCAAACCATTTATAAAATATTGTTATTAAAATACCTTGTTAAATAGGAACCTTTAAAGAATGTATGTGTGGTGGTTTGTTTGTTTTTTTTGGTTTAATTTTTTTTTAAACCAGTTTAAATTTTTCAAACTGGGTTGAAAAACCAGTTAAAGGGAAAACATCTCTTTACATTCTTCTATCCTATTCTCTCCTCTTCTATCTGAGTTCCAGCCTACTCTACCCCTTCTCCCAAATACCCATTAAGCGTGAATACTAATTAACAGCAGGTTTCACTTTCTTTTCTTTTTATCTCATACTCACCAGGATTTGAACCGCCAACCTCTGGATCTGCTTTCCAGTGTCATCACCACTTGACCATGAAAGCAATGGATGCAAAAGCTCTCATGCTTGTTTTAATTATTAGTTCATAACCCCAAGCCCCTCTCATATAAATTTTAATTTATTCATACCTGAACTTTGTCTTAATTACTAAGAAGCTACTAGTAACCAATTCCAAATAAGTGGTTACGCCTAATCACTAACCGGAGGAGCTCAACCTAAACTACTAAGTCATATGCAAAGTTCCCACCCTAACATCAATGCTAACCATTCTACACTGTAAATAAGTGCTTAGACCTAATCACTAACTTGAGTGCTTAATCCAAATTACTAAGACACATGCTCACATCCTGCTCAAAATTGAAAATTAAACTGGTTTAAAAATTTCAACCCAGTTTGAAAAATATGAACCAGTTTGAAAAATTTAAACTGGTTGTCAGAACAAAAATTAAATCAAAAATAAATTCAACCCATAACATATGCATCATAAACCAGCTGCCTACCAAAATCGAAGAACCGCACAATGTCTATCACAGTAAAGAAACACTAGCAACAAACCTTGAGTGATCTCTTGTTCTTTCTTAAATCTTGTTCATTATTTTTGTGTTCATCTTGAGCAAGCTTTAAAGCTACAGCACCTTTGAATACATACATATATGGCGTCATACAGTGCTGAACTACTATACTAACATAATTTATATCAATGTCAGTATTTCTGCAGAGCAGTCCAGCCATCTCCATGCTTTACTCATTATACAAGCTGTCTTGTATTTGAAGGAGGGTTAACTTTCAATATCAGCATCTTCCATTTTAGGTAGACATGAAAGTTGGGGCTGTTATATATATCAAGCTTAATTATTTACTGTGTAACAATGTCTCTGATCACCATGCTGCTTATGCTATGACTTTAGCTTAGGGACATTCGTGCCCAAAAGTTCCCATGCACTGATTTTTTAAAACTTTGACTGCAGATAGAAAATGATAAGATTAGCTTAAAAACGCAAAAAAAAAATGGGGGTCACCAAACTCATTTTGAAGATAAGGCATATCACAGACCATAGCATTTCTTAATTCTAGAATTTCTAGTTACTCAAGGCGATTCTGGCTGGATTCATTACTATCGGCTTATATTTAAGTTGAAGAATCATATCTAAGTTTTGTGTGTTTAACACAGCATATATAGGCCTATTTGTCATTAAATGTCATTAAATCAGGTAGAATTAGCCTGAAAAAAATTCAGCTTCTAAGTCACGCACACCTGTATCCACTTACCAATTTGACACTATTTGGGTAGTATGTGAGAAATAATTAAAACTTCCCAAGTACAGATTTTTTTTTGTTTTATGCAGTTAAATGCAATTTAACTAAGTTAACTACAAAGAGAAGCTGGTATTTGTCAAGCGGTCAGCGGTCTGCTGTGGGCAGGGCAGGCTCAGTGCCCCCCAGCGTTGTAGTGTGTTTCAGCGTGGCGTATCAAAGCGGTTTTTGTAGCTGAGCTTGGAGTTATCCTGCCGGTTTTCTTTTGCCCTCTCCCCTTCCCCTTTTTTCCACTGTTTAGCTCAGTGTAACAGGTGCCTGGATGACTGCTTGTGGGGGCTCATGGCTGGGTTGCGGGGATTGCCAGCCATGGGAGCGTTTCACTGTCTAGGGGCTGGCTGATCTCAGTGGAGGCCCCCAGACATCCCGGGCACCTATCTTCCATACAGCTTGATGCAGTAGTTAATTTAGTATAATGGAAAGAATCAGAAAAGGAAAAGATCTGCTGAAAAAAAGTGGGGGTCACCGAGCATCCAACAAAACTACATGTATTCGCACACCAAGTTAACACAAAGGTCTTTAGCTCTATATTTTGTTGAGTTTCGACTTGGTGCATGCGCTTAAAATACATGACGTGGCACACGCGTGTCTAATGAATAGCATGAGCAGTAGCAGTGCAGTAGCAATGGGTGCAAACGTCCTTGAGAGTTTTTGCGTCAGGTTGATAGATAAGAAGTACCCCAGATCTGCAAAATGTACTGTAATAAAGGGTGGCTTCAGCTTGAACATGACGGTCAAAAATCTAATGTAACCAACCCATTGTTTCTTCTTGATCACTTACTTTCAGCCTTTAGCTCGGCAATGTTGTTCTGGTGTTCATATAACAAATGCTTCACTTTCTGCTTGTATACTTTGATTTCCACCTGATGCCTCTCCTCTGCCTCTTCCATTTCTCTGTCTTTGTTGCGAAGCTCTGCTTTCTTCTCTTCATGCTGTCGTTTCGTAATTTCCCAAAAAGTGTTCACTTTATCACGCTCAAGTTGGAAATAGTTCCGTTCTTCACGCTCTCTGTCTAATTCCTCTCGTAATCTCACAATGTGCTCCTCAAGTTGTTCTTTGCTCATTTCCTCTGTGCTGATTCCATCAACTATTGTAGGAGTCTTGGATTTAGCAGACTTCTTTTTACCCTTCTTTTTCCCACTTTTCTTTTTTGGCGGCTAAAGCAGCAAAACAAGAAATCACTTAAGTACTGTGAAGAACAAACATGCAGCATAATACAAAAACAAACAAACAAACCAATCACTTTGCAAAGTTTTCTTAGTGTACATTTCAGTCATTCAGTGAAACTATTAAATTATGAGCACCATAAATCCCCCAAGGATTATTCTTATGTTAAGAAGGAGAGTAGAAGAGTCTTATAAAAATGAAAACTTTTATATGTTAGTTTCTATAGAAATTATCCCTTGGGATTGCTAGAGTTGTTTGATTTTGGCCTTAAACTAGCACACTTGTCTCAGTTTCCTTCTTCACAGTTGCTGAAGTAAACTATGCTTATTTCAAACTACATGTACCAGTCTAGTCAGTGTCCTAGGAGCGATCACCAGCAAACATATCGAGAGATGACTTGTTGCAGTGAAAAAGCATGAACAGTGGACAGAAGGTAACATTCTCGATTTATGGCACTAGTATAACAGTACCATTTAACATTGCAAACCCAAAGTTCTTTGAAATATAGGGGGAAAAATATCAACAAAGAGCATTCTTTTGTGATTTAGTGCATGGACGTTTTGCAATAGAGGAGAAATTGCATCATCAAAATATCACTGATTTTGCACTCAAAGTACATGTACATTGTAGCCATCGGTTTTGACTGTTTCCGTACAACCAAAGGTAGCTAGAATCTAGTAAGATGGTATGTTAGCTTAATCTGCTTGTGTATCACTCTCCGTGCCGGATGATTCCGCTGCGATCTAAATAAAAGTTGTACAGACGAGCCTCTTTACATGTAATTACAATCCGCCAACAACGGGACAAAGGTATACGGCTGTCTGTGGTAAGCCAAAATTCTGGTTACTTTGAGTTCGTAATATTGAGGTAGAGCCGTAGAGGTGCCGTAGCTCCCAGAAATGGTGAGTTACTTCGTGAAAATGTACTATTGCTGCAAGCCCACTTCATTTAGTATACAGATAGCAAATAACTTTCACTTACCATATTGAGTGAAGCTTGATTTTAGCTAAAAATATTGGTAGAATTTTCCGCCGTAAATAGCTTTTCTAACTTCAACAGAACATGAAGGAAGATTGTGTTGCCCTGGAAACGAATTCAACAACATCAAACTCCCGGATTGCAAAATGGTACTTACCGCTGAACTTGAATGTGTGGACGCGGGGAACGTCACGCACGTTGTAAATTACTTGATTTTCAGTCAATGTTTGTGAATTTGGTGATAATTACCTACTCTCCTAAAGAGCTGTGTCCATTTTATTAATCATATTATCTAATCACTGATTAAATTTTTATTGAAATCGGTCACAGTTATCATGCTGTTCGACAAAGCAAAGTCGTTTCCAACCCTCTCGGTTCGCGCGGGTTTTTTTAATGACAGTCACGAGTTTAGCTTGGTTTCGTTTTCTTGCATGGCCTTCCACTGCTAAGCATGGTCTCGTTGAAGCTGTGTTGGATAGTTTTCGTGCTGGATGTGACATTGGCTTCGTATATGAATGCCGATGCTTTGAATAAGAGAGTCAATTCTTCAAGTGTCTTTCGTTTTGCAAACATTTATGGCGATCACATGGTCCTACAGAGCAAGCCCTTCAGTGCAGTGGTTTGGGGCTTTGGTCAAACAGGTGAAAAGGTTGTCGTCCGTTTGGGGAGTGAAGTTCACACGACTGAGGTAGTCAAAGGTTAGCAACTGAGTTTGCCAGAAGGTGGTTTATTAACGTAGAAGTTCTCCTTATCTCGGAGCGACTTCAGAATACCCAACCACGATTGCGTGACATTAATCTCCTACACTGTATCTTTGCTTTTCTCGAGTATAAATTTTTCTCTCACCTTTGGGTTGTGCGTGATTGTTTTTTCGTCGAGCTTGTGCAATAATTTTCTTAAAGTGAAACACAGGACCTGGATAGTAGAAAGCACTTGCTCGATATTTTCCCCATGGATCCCCTTGCACATTATTGTTTTTCAGCAGATTTTGTTTTTACCCACCCACCCCCTCAAAAAATAATGATCTCTCCTTTAACCCATTGACTCCCAGGGCTTTTTACCAAAAACTCATTTTTGGACATTTTGGAGATTTTCAAGCTGGAAGCAAGTGGGCCAAATTAGCTCTAGTCTACTCAAAAAGTTATTTACAACATGACAGCATCCCTTTCTTCCCACTGGCACCACATTTTATGACATTTTTGCTCAGGTATGTTTAGAAATCAAAATTTGGAGATTGGTTTTGGATGAGAAAGTGAGCTAGGTTCTTTCTAATCTTTCTTTTTGCATTTGCTTTTTCCCATTTTCTTATCTTTTTGCAGCAGTGATTGACCTTTTGCTGGACTTGCTTCCAGTTCAAATTCCTCTGAGAAAGCATCATTCAGAAGGCAATTTTTATTGTGGAGTAGCTAAGTGTAGTCACAGGAAATTTTGCCACAAGTTTTTCACTCAAATTTCTGCTCATTTTTGTGCATATCTCATTGTTTCATTATTTGCCAAGTGGTCGCTTACAGGAGGTTAAAAACAAAGCAAAATTTCAAACCTTCAGCTCTAAAAGTGGCTGTGGCCGCTTATATATTACAAGAGGTGATCGTTTATAAGGGGTTCCAAATAATGGTGATTTGACTGGGAAACTTTTGGTATTTTGGGAAACTGGTGGCTGAGGAGGGATGACGAGAGGTGGTCGCAAGCAAAGGCTCCACTGTATTTGTGACAAAGGTCACCCCTAATAAACCGTCCCACCTTAATTAAGACCCATTTGTATTCAACTTATTGCAGGTCCTGAAGGGTTGAGCATATGGAAGGTTACTTTAGATTCTCAAGGTGCTGGTGGACCTTACAACATAACAGCTACCTCAGTAGTGGATAATGCCGCCGAAACCATAACTCTGGAAGATGTCTTGTTTGGTGATGTCTGGGTTTGCAGTGGACAGAGTAATATGGGATTTGCAGTTAGCCAGGTAATGACACTTTTGTAATGCATGCATCTATCAAGAGTGGGGGTATTCCAGGCAAACTTTTCAGAAGAATGTTTGGTCCAAAATTCCCACTTTAGGGCCCAAAAATGGGGAAAATCAAACCAAATATCCCCACCTTAGCATTGTACCTTGTAAGCATCCATTCATTTCAAGATAGGCATAGTTTCTTGTTGTCTCCACAGAGTGAGGTGTTCCATCAATTTGTATTGAAAAGTCAGTAGTGACAAGTAGATGTTTTATTAATTGAAAGCAGTTGCTCACCTCCGAAACACCAGTGTTCTGCTTCATGAGAACTGTTTCAAGCTGGCCACACAGACAATCATGTGTGATAATGAGATTTGCTTTCATTCCTCTTTGCAAAAAAATAAAATACCTCCACTCTGAGCTACTCTGGGGCACAGACTCCAAAGGGTGGGAAAGGCAATGGAAGCCAATACCCTTAAAAACCTTGGGTCCTCCAGGCTTAACATTGTTAGATTAGCATAACAGCTGAGCAACCAAGTGCCAAGACCATAAATGTTTGCAAAACGAAAGACACTTGAAGAATTTGACTCTCTTTATTCAAAGCATCGGCATTCATATACGAAGCCAATGTCACATCCAGCACGAAAACTATCCAACACAGCTTCAACGAGACCATGCTTAGCAGTGGAAGGCCATGCAAGAAAACGAAACCAAGCTAAACTCGTGACTGTCATTAAAAAAACCCGCGCGAACCGAGAGGGTTGGAAACGACTTTGCTTTGTCGAACAGCATGATAACTGTGACCGATTTCAATAAAAATTTAATCAGTGATTAGATAATATGATTAATAAAATGGACACAGCTCTTTAGGAGAGTAGGTAATTATCACCAAATTCACAAACATTGACTGAAAATCAAGTAATTTACAACGTGCGTGACGTTCCCCGCGTCCACACATTCAAGTTCAGCGGTAAGTACCATTTTGCAATCCGGGAGTTTGATGTTGTTGAATTCGTTTCCAGGGCAACACAATCTTCCTTCATGTTCTGTTGAAGTTAGAAAAGCTATTTACGGCGGAAAATTCTACCAATATTTTTAGCTAAAATCAAGCTTCACTCAATATGGTAAGTGAAAGTTATTTGCTATCTGTATACTAAATGAAGTGGGCTTGCAGCAATAGTACATTTTCACGAAGTAACTCACCATTTCTGGGAGCTACGGCACCTCTACGGCTCTACCTCAATATTACGAACTCAAAGTAACCAGAATTTTGGCTTACCACAGACAGCCGTATACCTTTGTCCCGTTGTTGGCGGATTGTAATTACATGTAAAGAGGCTCGTCTGTACAACTTTTATTTAGATCGCAGCGGAATCATCCGGCACGGAGAGTGATACACAAGCAGATTAAGCTAACATACCATCTTACTAGATTCTAGCTACCTTTGGTTGTACGGAAACAGTCAAAACCGATGGCTACAATGTACATGTACTTTGAGTGCAAAATCAGTGATATTTTGATGATGCAATTTCTCCTCTATTGCAAAACGTCCATGCACTAAATCACAAAAGAATGCTCTTTGTTGATATTTTTCCCCCTATATTTCAAAGAACTTTGGGTTTGCAATGTTAAATGGTACTGTTATACTAGTGCCATAAATCGAGAATGTTACCTTCTGTCCACTGTTCATGCTTTTTCACTGCAACAAGTCATCTCTCGATATGTTTGCTGGTGATCGCTCCTAGGACACTGACTAGACTGGTACATGTAGTTTGAAATAAGCATAGTTTACTTCAGCAACTGTGAAGAAGGAAACTGAGACAAGTGTGCTAGTTTAAGGCCAAAATCAAACAACTCTAGCAATCCCAAGGGATAATTTCTATAGAAACTAACATATAAAAGTTTTCATTTTTATAAGACTCTTCTACTCTCCTTCTTAACATAAGAATTATCCTTGGGGGATTTATGGTGCTCATAATTTAATAGTTTCACTGAATGACTGAAATGTACACTAAGAAAACTTTGCAAAGTGATTGGTTTGTTTGTTTGTTTTTGTATTATGCTGCATGTTTGTTCTTCACAGTACTTAAGTGATTTCTTGTTTTGCTGCTTTAGCCGCCAAAAAAGAAAAGTGGGAAAAAGAAGGGTAAAAAGAAGTCTGCTAAATCCAAGACTCCTACAATAGTGGATGGAATCAGCACAGAGGAAATGAGCAAAGAACAACTTGAGGAGCACATTGTGAGATTACGAGAGGAATTAGACAGAGAGCGTGAAGAACGGAACTATTTCCAACTTGAGCGTGATAAAGTGAACACTTTTTGGGAAATTACGAAACGACAGCATGAAGAGAAGAAAGCAGAGCTTCGCAACAAAGACAGAGAAATGGAAGAGGCAGAGGAGAGGCATCAGGTGGAAATCAAAGTATACAAGCAGAAAGTGAAGCATTTGTTATATGAACACCAGAACAACATTGCCGAGCTAAAGGCTGAAAGTAAGTGATCAAGAAGAAACAATGGGTTGGTTACATTAGATTTTTGACCGTCATGTTCAAGCTGAAGCCACCCTTTATTACAGTACATTTTGTAGATCTGGGGTACTTCTTATCTATCAACCTGACGCAAAAACTCTCAAGGACGTTTGCACCCATTGCTACTGCACTGCTACTGCTCATGCTATTCATTAGACACGCGTGTGCCACATCATGTATTTTAAGCGCATGCCCCAAGTCGAAACTCAACAAAATATAGAGCTAAAGACCTTTGTGTTAACTTGGTGTGCGAATACATGTAGTTTTGTTGGATGCTCGGTGACCCCCACTTTTTTTCAGCAGATCTTTTCCTTTTCTGATTCTTTCCATTATACTAAATTAACTACTGCATCAAGCTGTATGGAAGATAGGTGCCCGGGATGTCTGGGGGCCTCCACTGAGATCAGCCAGCCCCTAGACAGTGAAACGCTCCCATGGCTGGCAATCCCCGCAACCCAGCCATGAGCCCCCACAAGCAGTCATCCAGGCACCTGTTACACTGAGCTAAACAGTGGAAAAAAGGGGAAGGGGAAGGGCAAAAGAAAACCGGCAGGATAACTCCAAGCTCAGCTACAAAAACCGCTTTGATACGCCACGCTGAAACACACTACAACGCTGGGGGGGCACTGAGCCTGCCCTGCCCACAGCAGACCGCTGACCGCTTGACAAATACCAGCTTCTCTTTGTAGTTAACTTAGTTAAATTGCATTTAACTGCATAAAACAAAAAAAAATCTGTACTTGGGAAGTTTTAATTATTTCTCACATACTACCCAAATAGTGTCAAATTGGTAAGTGGATACAGGTGTGCGTGACTTAGAAGCTGAATTTTTTTCAGGCTAATTCTACCTGATTTAATGACATTTAATGACAAATAGGCCTATATATGCTGTGTTAAACACACAAAACTTAGATATGATTCTTCAACTTAAATATAAGCCGATAGTAATGAATCCAGCCAGAATCGCCTTGAGTAACTAGAAATTCTAGAATTAAGAAATGCTATGGTCTGTGATATGCCTTATCTTCAAAATGAGTTTGGTGACCCCCATTTTTTTTTTTGCGTTTTTAAGCTAATCTTATCATTTTCTATCTGCAGTCAAAGTTTTAAAAAAATCAGTGCATGGGAACTTTTGGGCACGAATGTCCCTAAGCTAAAGTCATAGCATAAGCAGCATGGTGATCAGAGACATTGTTACACAGTAAATAATTAAGCTTGATATATATACAGCCCCAACTTTCATGTCTACCTAAAATGGAAGATGCTGATATTGAAAGTTAACCCTCCTTCAAATACAAGACAGCTTGTATAATGAGTAAAGCATGGAGATGGCTGGACTGCTCTGCAGAAATACTGACATTGATATAAATTATGTTAGTATAGTAGTTCAGCACTGTATGACGCCATATATGTATGTATTCAAAGGTGCTGTAGCTTTAAAGCTTGCTCAAGATGAACACAAAAATAATGAACAAGATTTAAGAAAGAACAAGAGATCACTCAAGGTTTGTTGCTAGTGTTTCTTTACTGTGATAGACATTGTGCGGTTCTTCGATTTTGGTAGGCAGCTGGTTTATGATGCATATGTTATGGGTTGAATTTATTTTTGATTTAATTTTTGTTCTGACAACCAGTTTTAAATTTTTCAAACTGGTTCATATTTTTCAAACTGGGTTGAAATTTTTAAACCAGTTTAATTTTCAATTTTGAGCAGGATGTGAGCATGTGTCTTAGTAATTTGGATTAAGCACTCAAGTTAGTGATTAGGTCTAAGCACTTATTTACAGTGTAGAATGGTTAGCATTGATGTTAGGGTGGGAACTTTGCATATGACTTAGTAGTTTAGGTTGAGCTCTCCGGTTAGTGATTAGGCGTAACCACTTATTTGGAATTGGTTACTAGTAGCTTCTTAGTAATTAAGACAAAGTTCAGGTATGAATAAATTAAAATTTATATGAGAGGGGCTTGGGGTTATGAACTAATAATTAAAACAAGCATGAGAGCTTTTGCATCCATTGCTTTCATGGTCAAGTGGTGATGACACTGGAAAGCAGATCCAGAGGTTGGCGGTTCAAATCCTGGTGAGTATGAGATAAAAAGAAAAGAAAGTGAAACCTGCTGTTAATTAGTATTCACGCTTAATGGGTATTTGGGAGAAGGGGTAGAGTAGCTGGAACTCAGATAGAAGAGGAGAGAATAGGATAGAAGAATGTAAAGAGATGTTTTCCCTTTAAACTGGTTTTTTCAACCCAGTTTGAAAAATTTAAACTGGTTTAAAAAAAATTAAACCAAAAAAAACAAACAAACCACCACACATACATTCTTTAAAGGTTCCTATTTAACAAGGTATTTTAATAACAATATTTTATAAATGGTTTGATTTCAGGTGGAACTCAAAGAACAGGAACTTTCTCATGAGGATGTTGTGAAGAATCTAAAGAAGGTGAGTAAACTGCTGACCGCAAATAATTTAAGAAAGGTGCTGTAATATTTTATATTATAATATGGCTACATGTAGCTTTGTGAGCAGGCAAACAAACCAAATCACCCGCTGTGATTGGCTACCGGAGCAGGCAAGATGAGTTATCTTGCCCGCTCAGGACTAACCACCCTGTCCCACAAGAAAATTTCCCCGTAAGCCAAATAAATCCTTTATTTAGCCTTTTTGGTCAAGATTGCTGGATAATGGGCCAGCCTTGTTTTTTTTTTTTTTTTTTTTTTTTTTTTGCGAGTTTATGAACCTCGACTCCATCTCAGTCCATAAACACACAAAAAAAAGAACTTGGCCAATATCCAGCCATCTTGACCTCACACTCTGTCAATAACCCATATACATGTACATACATTTGTGTCTGACTGACATACAATTTGGTCCTGGTATTTCAACCAGTTGTCAACACCAAGTCTTTGACTTACAGGTAATTGTTTTCTTGTCAACAGGGCCATGATGAACATGTGACTAGACTCAGACAAGACTTTGAAAGACAAGTTAAAGGTGAGTGTAGAGTATGAAAATATCCAGACTAACATGTAAATTAATTAGCAATATGTGAATAATAAAATTTTGAATCAATTAAACCAGTAAGAGGTTTCATTGAGGGCTGGGCTGGCTGTAAGGAGGATTGAAGGCTATAGTAGATATGATTTCGGAGTTAAGTTAAAAGTTTAAAGGCCAAAAGTTAAAATATACCATGTAACTATATAGTAACTATACACGCATATCAAAGGATAAAAACATCAATATAAATTAATAATTAAAGTTAATTACAGTTTTAGCTTCAGGTTTGCTTTAAAATAACATAGTGAGGATGCATTAACATGGCTCCTGAGATAAGACATTCCAGCCTATTAGTCACTCACATGCATAATGAAAATGGGCACAAAAACTAATTATTATTGTAATTATTTCTTTATAAATTAGTTTGAACATGGACCACAGGTTCGATTGATAATTGTGAATTTCTTGTTTACTATTTTCTGTTTTTTTTTTTTTTTTTTTTTTTACAGAAATTGAGTCGAAATATGATAAGAAAATGAAGGCACTCAGGGAAGAACTTGAGCTGAGAAGAAAAACTGAAATACATGAAATTGAAGAGGTATTTTGCATCCACAATTTCTTTTAGTTTTACATGTTTTTGATGTAAATTATATTTTTAAATAGATCATAAATATTTTATTACAATAGATATAATATCTTTCAGTGTGGTTAAATAGTAATTCCAGCAAAGTTAAGTGAACTGAATGCAGGTTTTCCACTGATCTTTTCTGTTGCAGCCTTTATTTTACTGACGGATGTTGTTTCTTTTTAGCGTAAGAATGGCCAAATTAATACCCTAATGAAAAATCATGAGAAGGCATTCAGTGACATCAAGAATTACTACAATGACATCACACTTAACAACCTGGCTCTCATTAACTCTCTCAAGGTAATAACTTGCTAGTCTTCATGTATTGCTTGTTGTTTTCTTGGGGGAATTACCGGTATAAACAGACATCACCCTTTGAATGTGGTTTCTATAGAAATTATCCCTTGGGATTGCTAGAGTTGTTTGATTTTGGCCTTAAACTAGCACACTTGTCTCAGTTTCCTTCTTCACAGTTGCTGAAGTAAACTATGCTATTTCAAACTACATGTACCAGTCTAGTCAGTGTCCTAGGAGCGATCACCAGCAAACATATGGAGAGATGACTTGTTGCAGTGAAAAAGCATGAACAGTGGACAGAAGGTAACATTCTCGATTTATGGCACTAGTATAACAGTACCATTTAACATTGCAAACCCAAAGTTCTTTGAAATATAGGGGGAAAAATATCAACAAAGAGCATTCTTTTGTGATTTAGTGCATGGACGTTTTGCAATAGAGGAGAAATTGTATCATCAAAATATCACTGATTTTACACCCAAAGTACATGTACATTGTAGCCATCGGTTTTGACTGTTTCCGTACAACCAAAGGTAGCTAGAATCTAGTAAGATGGTATGTTAGCTTAATCTGCTTGTGTATCACTCTCCGTGCCGGATGATTCCGCTGCGATCTAAATAAAAGTTGTACAGACGAGCCTCTTTACATGTAATTACAATCCGCCAACAACGGGACAAAGGTATACGGCTGTCTGTGGTAAGCCAAAATTCTGGTTACTTTGAGTTCGTAATATTGAGGTAGAGCCGTAGAGGTGCCGTAGCTCCCAGAAATGGTGAGTTACTTCGTGAAAATGTACTATTGGTGCAAGCCCACTTCATTTAGTATACAGAATAGCAAATAACTTTCACTTACCATATTGAGTGAAGCTTGATTTTAGCTAAAAATATTGGTAGAATTTTCCGCAGTAAATAGCTTTTCTAACTTCAACAGAACATGAAGGAAGATTGTGTTGCCCTGGAAACGAATTCAACAACATCAAACTCCCGGATTGCAAAATGGTACTTACCGCTGAACTTGAATGTGTGGACGCGGGGAACGTCACGCACGTTGTAAATTACTTGATTTTCAGTCAATGTTCGTGAAGTTGGTGATAATTACCTACTCTCCTAAGGAGCTGTGTCCATTTTATTCATCATATTATCTAATCACTGATTAAATTTTTATTGAAATCGGTCACAGTTATCATGCTGTTCGACAAAGCAAAGTCGTTTCCAACCCTCTCGGTTCGCGCGGGTTTTTTAATGACAGTCACGAGTTTAGCTTGGTTTCGTTTTGTTCCATGGCCTTCCACTGCTAAGCATGGTCTCGTTGAAGCTGTGTTGGATAGTTTTCGTGCTGGATGTGACATTGGCTTCGTATATGAATGCCGATGCTTTGAATAAGAGAGTCAATTCTTCAAGTGTCTTTCGTTTTGCAAACATTTATGGCGATCACATGGTCCTACAGAGCAAGCCCTTCAGTGCAGTGGTTTGGGGCTTTGGTCAAACAGGTGAAAAGGTTGTCGTCCGTTTGGGGAGTGAAGTTCACGCGACTGAGGTAGTCAAAGGTTAGCAACTGAGTTTGCCAGAAGGTGGTTTATTAACGTAGAAGTTCTCCTTATCTCGGAGCGACTTCAGAATACCCAACCACGATTGCGTGACATTAATCTCATACACTGTATCTTTGCTTTTCTCGAGTATGAATTTTTCTCTCACCTTTGGGTTGTGCGTAGACTGTTCACAGTCCCCTATTTTTCCGTGAGATCGTAGATGTTGATCGTTCAGTTCGACGGGCCGCCATCGTGGTCTCTTGATGCGAGCGAAACTGGGGAGAGTACAAAATGCCCTTGGGTAAGGGTGGTGGGGCTAATAGCGTGGGGTGAGGTGGCGGAAAAAATAGGGAGACTGTAACAGCTTCACTCTGTCTCGCGTTCACGGAGTTAGTTGCTCCAGCAACGGCAACGCCTGATTGGTCAAGGGACAATAGAGTTCATCAGAGCGCGGCATAGCGATGACAACTTGAGTGACAGGAAGTGGCGGCGGCTCAGGCCAAAATAACATCGATTTCAGAAGAATGTTTTCTGGAGACTGTTTTGATTTTGATCGTCTGTCTGTTTCTGTACCTAAGAACATTAGAGAACTGCCAACATTATCATCTTTCAAGATAAATATCCGTAAGATTGATCTAAATACTTTACTGACCGATAATCACTGTACCAACTGTATTTTATGCAGTACTTAATGTGAAAAAAGTTTTTAACGATCCAACAGTTATAAATTTTATCTTGTACATATTGTAAATATTTTAGCATGTTGACCAATCTTAGAATTTCAAGCTCAATTATCATTTTTTTTTTTTTTTTTTTTTTTTTTTTTTTATTAATATATAGATTTAGTCATTTTCAATTTATTTTATAGTGTCCCCATTTAGTGGTTATCTACTGCTATTTTAGTCTGACACTTAAATAAAGGTATTCATTCATTCATTTCTAGTCTTCAGGGGAGGATTGGTGTTAAAGCGCGAGCAAAAAAGAGGCCTTTTTCTCATTCACGGGAAGATTTTCCATCTTGTGGATCCATTTCAACACCGCGATATATTTTCAAAAGAATTGCTAGGCGAATTTTGTCAACTCCAGCCCATTCAGAGATCTTAAATAGATTTCCGGTCGAAATGTACTTGTTCTTTCTGCCGTAATTTTGAAATTAACGCCACAAACACGGCACGCATCTGAACTTACGGGCTTTGTCGCTTTTTTTTTGCAGTCAGAGAAGAGTTTTTTCCTCCCGCATTAATTTGTCTTAACTTAGTAACTGCAATGAATCGATTTCGTGAGCAATGCTAACTTGAAGACCCTTAATTAAAATTTCTCGAAAATTCACAACTGTACAGCAACACGTAATCGATATCATATTTCCTTGATTTGACAGATTGTTAATTGATTTGATCAGCGGAGGTGCCAAAATGTCGGCCTCGCCCCTTGAACACGAGACAGAGGGAAGCTGTTACAGTCTCCCTATTTTTTCCGACCGCCGTGCCTTCCACCACCCCTACCCACGGGCATTTTTTATCCACATCTGGGATCGCACGGAAAAACAAGGGACTGTGAACAGTCTAGGTTGTGCGCGATTGTTTTTTCGTCGAGCTTGTGCAATAATTTTCTTAAAGTGAAACACAGGACCTGGATAGTAGAAAGCACTTGCTCGATTTTTTCCCCATGGATCCCCTTGCATATTATTGTTTTTCAGCAGATTTTGTTTTTACCCACCCACCCCCTCAAAAAATAATGATCTCTCCTTTAACCCATTGACTCCCAGGGCTTTTTACCAAAAACTCATTTTTGGGCATTTTGGAGATTTTCAAGCTGGAAGCAAGTGGGCCAAATTAGCTCTAGTCTACTCAAAAAGTTATTTACAGCATGACAGCATCCCTTTCTTCCCACTGGCACCACATTTTATGACATTTTTGCTCAGGCATGTTTAGAAATCAAAATTTGGAGATTGGTTTTGGATGAGAAAGTGAGCTAGGTTCTTTCTAATTTTTCTTTTTGCATTTGCTTTTTCCCATTTTCTTATCTTTTTGCAGCAGTGATTGACCTTTTGCTGGACTTGCTTCCAGTTCAAATTCCTCTGAGAAAGCATCATTCAGAAGGCAATTTTTATTGTGGAGTAGCTAAGTGTAGTCACAGGAAATTTTGCCACAAGTTTTTCACTCAAATTTCTGCTCATTTTGTGCATATCTCATTGTTTCATTATTTGCCAAGTGGTCGCTTACAGGAGGTTAAAAACAAAGCAAAATAAACCAAAACCTTCAGCTCTAAAAGTGGCTGTGGCCGCTTATATATTACAAGAGGTGATTGTTTATAAGAGGTTCCAAATAATGGTGATTTGACTGGGAAACTTTTGGTATTTTGGGAAACTGGTGGCTGAGGAGGGATGGTCGATTACGAGAGGTGGTCGCAAGCAAAGGCTCCACTGTATTTGTGACAAAGTTCACCCCTAATAAACCGTCCCACCTTAATTAAGACCCATTTGTATTCAACTTATTGCAGGTCCTGAAGGGTTGAGCATATGGAAGGTTACTTTAGATTCTCAAGGTGCTGGTGGACCTTACAACATAACAGCTACCTCAGTAGTGAATAATGCCGCAGAAACCATAACTCTGGAAGATGTCTTGTTTGGTGATGTCTGGGTTTGCAGTGGACAGAGTAATATGGGATTTGCAGTTAGCCAGGTAATAACACTTTTGTAATGCTTGCATCTATCAAGAGTGGGAGAATCCCACGCAAACTTTTCAGAAGAATGTTTGGTCAAAATTCCCACTTTAGGGCCCAAAAATGGGGAAAATCAAACCAAATATCCCCACCTTAGCATAGTACCATTAGCATTGTGCCTTGTAAGCGTCCATTTATTTCAAGATAGGCATAGTTTCTTGCTGTCAGTGAATGGAACATATTAGGATTCCAACTCTTGCTTGTCTGACAAAAAGTGAGACTAATAACTATTTAAAGGGGCTCAGTCACAGTTGAACAGTTTGAAAAGTTTAGCTAAACTTTCAATTTCGTTGTTTGCAATCTGTGTTAATCTTCTCCATCCTTAACCATCCTTGTTCCTTTATGGTTTATTATTGTCTCTTTGATGTTTTTCTATCTTTGTAAAGAATTATTTCAGGTTTCCTTCAATTTAACGGTAATTTTGTTGAAGCTCAAAATAACTCAAAGTACCGTGATTGAGCCCCTTCAAGATCCATGCAATCTCCACAGAGTGAGGTGTTCCATCAATTTGTATTGAAAGTCATTAGTGACAAGTAGATGTTTTATTAACTGAAAGCAGTTGCTCACCTCCGAAACACCAGTGTTCTGCTTCATGAGAACTGTTTCAAGGTGGCCACACAAACAATCGTGTGTGATAATGAGATTTGGTTTCATTCTTCTTTGCAAAAAAATAAAATACCTCCACTCTGAGCTACTCTGGGGCACAGACTCCAAAGGGTGGGAAAGGCAATGGAAGCCAAATGCTCCTCAAAAACCTTGGGTCCTCCCAGGCTCAACATTGTTAGATGCATAACAGTTAGAGCAACCAAGTGCCAAGACCATAGTGGAAGAATTAGTGGTCCTTAATGATTCTCCCAGCTTGATTAAGTT
>JAHPZR010017109.1:0-7500 GCA_019787425.1 Platygyra sinensis
CTGCAAACACAATGTGGAGTCACTTGTATTGGTGTTGGTTGTGTCGAGTGTGTGAAGGAGTGTATCTCAAATATGCACAAGGGGTAGTCATTCCTCTTGAATTCAGTGCTGACCCTCTCAAAGAATTCGTAGCCACGGACGTAAAGTAAAACATCTTTCGTTTTCTCATCTTTATTATGTGGCTGAAACATCAACCCCAACATACGAGTGGTTTCTGACCATCCGAGAACACCACCCAGATCTCGTCAAGGCTTGTAGTTTGAAATTAGCGACGCTATGAAGAAATCAAAAGCCACCAAGTTACTAATAACTTATCACGACCCTCATCGACCTGGTAGTTTGGGTGGAGTAACTAGCTTTGCCCAATCTCTAAAACTCCCTGAACGAAAAGGGGGGTTTGGAGAAGAATTTGGGCTACACGCTTCACAAACCGCGAAAAAGACGTATCCCTACCTTACCTGTGTTCGTGTTTAACATAGATCAACAATGGGTCGCTGATCTGGTAGAAGTACAAAACATATCCAAATACAACAGAGGCATGCGTTATTTACTGATGGTGATCAATGCATTCTCCAAGTACGCCTGGGTAGAACCCATCAAAACTAAAACGGGAAAAGCGGTAACAGAAGCCTTTGAGAAGATTTTGAAACGTGCCAAGGGTAGAAAACCTATCAACCTACAAACCGATGATGGTAAGGAATTCTACAATAGTACGTTTGCAGCCTTGATGAGACAAAAAGCATTCACCATTTCTCGACAAGTGGTGATGCCAAAGCCAGTATCGTGGAACGTTTTAATCATACTTTCAAGGACAGATTGTATCGATATTTTACAGTCAAGGACACCCTTGGCTATTTACCAGTGTTGCCAGATTTGGTCAAATGATACAATACATCCTACCATCACACCATCGGTATGGCACCTAACCAAGTGAATTTGAAAAATGAAAGGGAAGTGTGGGATCGCATTTACAGTAAACGTCTATCCAAAAAGTCGCAGAAGGGATCATTGAAAGTAAAAGATAATGTGAGGCTCAATAAGAAATTACGACAGTTTAAGAAAGGGTATTTACCAGGATGCACCGAAGAAGTATTTGCCGAGCAACGTGTCATACCTGGTGTGGTTCCCACTTACAAAATTGAGGAGTTAGATGGAACTTTGCTCAAGGGTACTTTTTACGAACAAGATGTACAAAAAGTGAGCGTGTCAAAGAACGATTTATTCTGAGTGGACAGGATCGTGAAGCGAAAAGGAAATAAACTCTTGGTACGTTGGAAACGCTGGCCAGATAAATACGACAGTTGGATTGACAAGAGGGACGTTAAAAAGCTTTGAGGATAAATGAGGAGTTTTACATTACCTTACTTTACGGCAATCGTGCAGTGGTTCCGCAGAACCAAAGCAATCATTTCAAGATTCGATTACCCCACCCCATCAGGTTGCAAGGATTGAGTTGGAAAGTGGGATGGATTAGCATTTCGCTACCAGATGTGAAAGTTCATCTCCTCAAGTTGGTCGACGGTAACAAAATCCTGTTTACCATGGATTGGATCACGAAATACCCTTCCAGTACATTAAAGTTTGGTAGAGCCCAGTACGATCCGAACGATCTCCGAACTGTGGTACAGTACATTGATGGTGTTGGTTTCATGAAAAGTATGGTGACATTTTTCGAGCAGCGGCGCATCTTGAACTACCAAGGACTACATCTTGGTAGCAGCTATACAGCATGCGATGGAAAGAGAACGTACGTGAAATCTCGTTGGGATGGAGACGATCTCTCGACGGATAACAAAGATACACATGTGTGTTCCATTTATTCACCCGCACTAAAGATCAATAAAATGTTGGCCTTAAAGATGGGATGGTTGAATGGGAGAAGCCCCGGAAATTACGACTTGGGGTTCAATTTACGTCAAGAGTTTTTACCGATACGGTTCCCAATTTAAAAACGATGACATAGGATCTGAAAAACGATAGAGTTAAACCTTTGTTTTGGCTGATAGGAGAAGACCTTTTTCATCTGAGTGTCACCTGCAATTGGCGCTTCACGAATCTCAACAAAGCCCTTCAAAACGTGGTGGGTTCGACATCACGTTCCTTGTTTGTGTACTCTGATGTGGGTGGAAGTGGTTGGAAATCAAGTTACGGATCTATTGCGAGAAGTCAACTATCGACGGACAGGGGATGGAAGTCATTACTTTGAATCGCTCCACGTACAATATATCCCGTTACGCAGGGACCTGTTGAACATTATTGAGACGCTAGTGTCGGAGACCACATGAGAGCTTCCTGAATTTGGCGAGGGTAACACAATCCTCACCCTTCATTTCAAGCGAACATGAAAGGTGGAAGTTAAACACGATTCAGACCTGACCCATAAGACGGAGGTGGCTTCGTTCAAGAACTGCTGAAAGCGAGTGTTAGAGGAGGTCTGAAAGGGTTAAAAGCAGTCGCGGCATTCGAGATCGCATTCGAAAGGCAAAGGGGTACACCACAGAGCGTTAAACAAGCAGTGAAACGTGAAGCTTACGAAGTCTTAGATAGAAACATAAAGCGAAAATTCAACGACGTCTTTGGCGACTAATGAATCCCATGTGCTCCAGAAGCTCCAGACTCGTGAAATCGAGAAAAGGATTGCCAACGTCATGTTGTGAAGGGTTACCAAAAGCTTCGAAACGTCGACGAAAGGTACAAAAAGGCGGATGGATTGGTCCTGAGGTCAGTTAACCTATTGGCTACGATTGGGGTCGCACCTTAGCAAGAAGAAAAAGGAGGAGAAGAAAAAAATGGCGGATACCTTGATGGACGGTGGGTCGTTACATCCGGGTTCCAAATCAGTCCGGAATCCTCAACTGAGCCTGTTCACTGTTCCACCCACTGATCTCAGCATATTCAGTTATCGCATCTTACCCATTCAGACTTACACGACAGGCATCAACCCCGTGGAATTTCAAGTGGATCCTCGAGAAGATTACGTGGATCTCAGTTGAAGTTTCTTTGAGATTGAGTTAGCGCTCAAACTGGCCAACGGCAATGACGTAGTTGAAGCCATGAGACTCTGGCCCACGAACAATTTGGCCCACACTTTGTTTAAACAGATCAGTGTGAGACTCAGTGGTACCTTGATCAGTCCTCAAACCGACACCCATCATTACAAAGCATACCTGGAAACATTGCTCAACTAAAGCAGACATGATGGGGAAACCGTGCTAAAACCTAAAGGTTGGTACAATGCCCTGGACTTTACAACGCAAATGACTGCGAACAACACAAACATGAGGGGCATGAGGCTTTCCAAGCACTGTCCTCCAACCAACAAGCTTCAGTGAAATTCATGAAAGCAGAACAAAGTAATTACACGGATGGGAAACGACACGTGCTCAGGTTTACACCCCACATCGAGGTGTTCCACTTGAACAAACTATTAGTACCTGGTGTGCAGATTGAAATCAAGATGTACTTCAATTCTCCCAATTTGTTCTTAAATGGTGTGCATGTAGCTGGAAGGTTGACGCACGAAAATGTCAAAGTGAGAATATACCTGTGTCAAGTGAGGCTCAACCCCAGCGTCTACCGAGAGTTGATGACGAAAATGAGCGTCAACAGAAGTATAGTGGCTTACCCGACCGTGAGAAGTGAAATTAGTTCCTTTAACATGCAAGGGAACCAGCAAAGATAGGAGTGCAACAATTTATTCAAGGTCGAATTCCTAGCTGAATAATCGTGGGACTTGTGCTTTCAGAAGCTTTCAATGGTAATGTGGCACGTGACCCATTCTGTTTTCAAACGTTTGGTGTGAGTAGCATCAAGCAACTAGTGAGAGGTGAAGAATATCCTTACGAGACCCTGGAACTAGTGCACAACGACGGTACCCAAGATCTGAGAGGATACTATCGGTTCTTACAAGCCGCAGGATGTTTGTGCAAGCATCAGGGAAACATGGTCAGAAGAGAAGAGTGGGGACAAGGCAAGAATTGCACACTGTTTGTATTTGACAACGCAGCCAACGGATGTTTAGACAGTCCAGTGTTGAACCCCAAGCAGGCAGGAGAGCTACAGATTTTGCTGAACTTCAGTGTAGCAGCAGGTGCCAACATCACTGTCATCTTTTACGGATAGTTTGAGAACCTCTTGGAAATAGACAAGAACAAAGCCGTGTTGTACGACATTTATTAACGCTAATGGAGAAAGTACCTCAGAATAACGTGCAACTAGATCATTTGGCCACAGCGGATGTCATCTTGAAACCCTACTTTTACGGAACGGTGGCTTGCGATCGATTACCACGTCGATCGAACAAGAAAGAACCTCGTGCGTACATTGTGAACACAGATCCGCACGATAGACCGGGCGACACTGGCTGCCGCTTTGGACCCATAGTGGGAATACATGCGAAGTAATGGACAGCTACGCCCTACCTTTGGAGTCTTACGAGACAACAGAACTCCTGCAAGACTGGTCAAAACGTCAATGGAAATATGTGATTTACAACGGACAGTCTCTGCAATCGATTTACAGTAAAAGTTATGGAGACTACGCTTTCTTCCATTTAAAAGACAGAGCGAGAGGTTAAAGCATGAGTTCACTATGTAGACAATGATCACAAAGTAGGCCAGATGTTAAAGACACTGATCGAAAAAAGTGTTAGAATGGAATAAAACTATAAAAGTTAGAGATAACAAGTTAAACCGACGTTTCGGAGTAGACATCACTCCATTATCAAGGTAAAAAATTGTTCTATGATGTTAAAATTACAGTATTAAAAACGATTGACGCTAAGAATTAACATAATACGCACGTGCGAAAATTGGCTATAAAAATACTTTAGCACGAATGGAATCCGATTGCACATTGAGGCTTGGCTTAAGTGTTCTTATAAATAACATTTCAAACACTAGGCAGTCAAATTTGTTTTTACATTTTTTGAGCACCTCAAAGCGTTTAAGCAGGTCCCGAGGGATCGTCCCGTGTGTGTTCTTATAGTGTCTGGCAATGGCCGAGGACTGTTGTTTATGTCCCTTTACACGATTGTGTAAATGTCCGCGTGGAATAAAGTGTGTAAAATGAAACATCACCAAAACACTTCTCGTTGCGGTGTGAGACATTTAGTGTAATGATTGTTGGTCTGACAATAAATACGATTGAAAACGTTTTCTGTGATGATCTTGTAGTACAATTGTTAGTATTCTTGACTGTCACTCGAGACATTAGGGTTCGATTCCCCTTTGTAGTGTCAAATGTTTCATAACCATGCGGTATCAAAAGTAACATACCCATGATTCTTGGGTCATTTAGACTCATGAAACGCTGTGAGGCTTTTCGATTTTACATCCCTTCCCGTCTGTTGGTGGTAGGTCCTTCCGGATGTAGCAAGACGGTATTTACCACAAAACTTTTACTTAACAACCTCGATTTGTTTCATACGACACCCTCCCAAATACATTATTGCTACGGGGCGTGGCAAGGAGGGTTTCAACCTATGAAAGAACAGGAGATCAAGTTCCAAGAAGGTGTTCCTGACACAGATCAATTGAAAACGTGGTTTCCTAAAGGCAAATTACTCGTGTTGGATGATCTAATGGCTGAACAGGTCTTGGATTTGTTCACTAAACATTCTCATCATCAGAATGTCACCGTGCTCTACTTGTGCCAAGACATGCTTCCGCGGCGAAAATATGCGAAGAGTCTTTCCAGGAACGCTCACTACATCGTAGCCTTCAAGAATCCAAGAGATCAATTGGGCATGAGGAACTTACTGTTACAGGCGTTTCCCGCCCAATGGCAAGCTTTACAAGACACATTTCAAAGTTTGACAGAACGCCCGTTCGGATACATGGTCTTGGATTTATACCCTGGCAGTTTAGACGATCAAAGGATTCTCAGCCACCTCTTAAAGGACGAAGGATGTATGCGATGTCACAAATTCATCGAGACATCGTGATGAGTTCTTCCCAAGATTCAATCACTACTGTATCGCTAATGAACGGTGCCAAGAAAAGGGCCCTGTTGGTAAACAAAGATTTGATGTACCGATTGTATCACATATTCTACAGCCTACAAGAATTACTGATCACACAGCAACTTTAATAGATAATATTTTCTTTAATTCTAATGAATTCTTTTCCATTAGTGGTAACCTGGTCTGTGATCTAGCAGATCATTTACCAAATTTTTTATTCCTTAATACTCTATCTTGGACATCAAACAGTGGTGTAAGATACACACGTGATTACTCCAATCTTGTTCTGGAAGACCTCCTACTTGATGTTCAGGCTATTGAATGGGATAACATATTTAAGGAGAATGATATTAATGAGATATTTGATTCTTTCTACTCCGTAACTACTAATACAATAGATAAACATGCTCCTCTGAAAAAGTTAAGTAAAAAAGAAGCTAAATTTCAATCTAAACCTTGGATTTCACAGGGTATTCGGAAGTCTATCAAAACAAAAAATAAGTTATTTAATTGTTATCTACGAAATAAATCTCAGTCTAATCACTCTAAATATAAAATTTACAGGAACAAACTAAAACATATTTTAAATATAAAATAACTAAGATAGTACGCACGCTCTGATTGGCCGAGAGGCGTGTTTGCATGAGAGTATGTAAACATGGTTGTGTGACGTAAATATTTTTGCGTTTCGCCCAACTTTCAATTTGGGCCTTGATGAGTATTTGAAACCAAAACGGCAGAAGACTGAAGAAATAAGGTTTGCGAAACTGAACGACGATGAGCTGGATGACCTCGTCGAGGGAGCCCCAGCGAAGTCTACAAAGTATACCACAAACTATGCTGTGTCAGATTTCAAAGGTAATTTCTCAGTACAAATACTTCTGTGAAATATAAATATTTTGTACTTAATACATAAGCTTAAGTTTATATTCACACCACTCACTAAAATGTAACAAAACTTTCCACTACGCGTATGCAAAAACAATACATCAATTAAAAAAAATAATAAGTCTTAATTTTTGTTAATAAAGATAAATACTCCTTCACCACCTACGTCGTGTTGATATTTTTTGGTCTTTCTTCATTCAGAATGGGCTTCAACACGAGGCATTGACGAAAATATTGGTGGAAAAACCAAAGAAGAGTTGAACAACAACCTGCGACTCTTTTATGCCGAAGCAAGGAACAAAGACGGTGGAAATTACAGCAGGAGTACATTGCTTGGTTTCCGAAGTGGCATAGAGAGGTTTTTAAACAACCCGCCCTTCAAGAAAGGCATACATATCGCCACTGACCCTGCTTTCCAGCAGTCAAATCAAATGCTTGATGCTAAGCTAAAAAATATGAAGCAACAGGGAGAGCAAAGCGTAAAGCACAAACCTTGTATTGAGAACGAAGATCTCCGACGTCTGAAAGAGAGCGCTGTTATGAGCTCCTCAACGCCTCAGGGTCTTCTGAACAACGTGTGGTTCCACGTAACCCTTTACTTCTGTCGTCGGGGACGTGAAGGGCAAAGGAACCTGAAGAAAAGCAGCTTT
>JAHPZR010017109.1:12500-19402 GCA_019787425.1 Platygyra sinensis
TAGTAGCAGCAGGGAAGGCAGCGGCGCTTGGTGAAATCTCTGGTGCCGCGGGTTACGGTGTGAAAAAAGGCATGGAAGCTGCTTCGCGTAAACGTCGAAGATGAAAATGAACCAAACAGCAAGAAAAAAATTAAACGGCTAGGCGGAGCACGGACCCGCCGTAAACATAATAAGGGACACTATGGATGTGCACTGTTGACTGTTCTCAAGAACGCGGTCAAGATCGGGTACAAGCTCGGAAAGGACAAGAGGTATAAGAGAATGGGTGCAAAGGGTGTCACAGGCAGTTGCAACGGACGTCCTGCCCCTTGGGAAGTATCATTCGATTACGAAGACAGCGACCTTTCTTGGAGGCTATTCTAAAAGAGGCCAATCGGAACAGGAGACAGGCCATGTTATACCATGCTAATGCAGATCAAATCAATGCTGTGAGGGAAATGATGGTTCTCAAACTATTACGAAACAGAATTCCCGTTCAAAAAAGCATGTCGATGTCAAACAGTAGAGATGCCCAGGGTTATCCGCTGCAAGGTTACGACTTTGTTCCCAAACCCAAAGACAATTTGAGCGAATTGGTCAAGTTATTACAACAAGCCAACAAAAGAGTGGAAGACTTGAAAGACAGTGTGCAGTGGAGTCGTAGATACCATAACTTATACCAAGAACACATTGCTTTAAAGTACGGGGACCTGTGCGAAAGGTGTCAGACTATAAGAGACACCACACCACCCGGAGACACTATAACTGTGTGCACGAATTGCAGTCGAAATAAAGACACAACCGCCAGTTTGAGGCTCAAACTCGAGAAGAAGAGAGTGAACTCTGCTACTGGCAAGACTGCTACGAAACGTTACTCCAACAACATTTTGAGGATGACAGAAGAGGTTATGATGGTACCCACGAAAGAGTTTGACCAATTGGTTCAGTAAAGCAAAGGAGAAATCACTGTAAATGCGTTGTTGAACAAAGCAGGTCGATTGGCCGCCGAAAGTCACGTGATACTCCACGATAAATCGATTCCAGATTCGATTGCCATCAAGAAAATTACGAGCGACTTGCTGTAAAGGTCATTTATACCTATGTAAGATAACAAAAAATCGATTTTCTGAAAATTTGTCAGGAAGAAGGTTTTTACTAACTTGTTTTAAAATAGTAACTTTGAGGTTGTTTGGATTTTTATTTTCTTCTTCAGACCGCCTTTTGTATTTTGCCCCTAAAAGAGCCAAACTCGGCCCTGAAATTGCACTTTTTGCGAAGGCAGGCAAGCCAAAATGATGTGCGTGGCTGGAAAAGCTAACCCATATCATTAAAATATAATGTTTTAGTACTTATTTCGCGTTGTCAGATCCACATGTAATTTGAACCTGAATTTTAAAACAAATTTTCAAAATTACACGCAACGGCGATGTCGCGTCACGTCCAAAGTTAGGTCAAATTCGTGGACCAAAAAGTCAATCTGGTACATGGATTTACCTCCCAAAACTATTTTTCTGGATAAAAGTATCACTTCATCTCACTTTTTATCGCAAATTTAGCTTGGGTAAATAAAACGCAAAAATTTGGCAGCGTCTTGAAACCAGACACCTGAGCTAATCGCTTGACATTTTGACCTTTCACGCCGCGATTATTACCTCGAACGTTGACCCTGAAATGTTTGCCTGTGGGTCTCAATCCGGTTATATAATTGTTTTAAGCCTCCAGATATCAGTTATAGCAATTTAAAGACAGTTTCTAGCTGCAAACGAACATGTTTATCAAAGGCTAATTTTGAATAATTAAGGTTAAACATGTAGTGGTCAGCGAGCACAGAATGCACGCGACAAAAATGTCGGTTTATGAATCGTTATCAGGAAAAATCTGGAGGAAAGCAAGAAGAATACATAGTTTACTAAATACTTGGAGTTATTTCTAACCTTCATCTCGCCTACCGTGATAAGAAATGGTCACATTGCTGCGGCTTCATAGCTTGTTCGAAACAGTCTCGACGGTTGCCAGTCTACAAACAAAATCACGGACACAGGACTCCCAAGGTCGCGTGAGAGCGGCGACGTTGTTTATTTATTTTAATTGTTATTATTTGCTTGGTTGTCTGTTTGTTTTTTGAAATTGATTGTTTTGTTGCTTTTTTTTAAATATAATATATAATATAAGTTTTATTGCATTTATGTCATTTTGATTCTCATAGCCAATTATCTTTTGTGCTTACCCCATGTCAACGAGCATGCCTCAAAAAACAAGTGTGCCCTCCCTTGAACTCTGACCTGTCTTGTTTTAGCGCCCTTCTAGCGCGATTAATACTTTGTCGTAAAAAGCGTTTGTCACGTTAGGATGTTATGCGTGACACGCATGCTCATTTAACTTGAAGACATTGAACTTTAGAATCGCGCGCGGGCTAGCCGCTTGAGAAACTTGCTCTCTTGACATGGTGTCAGAAGTCAAACATGGATAGTTTTCACAAGCCTAGCGCTTTGAGTTTCGACGGAAACACATCAGAAAATTGGCGGAGATTTAAGCAGCAGTTTGATATCTACGTAACTGCTTCGGGAAGCGAAAAGAAAGACGATGCGGTCAAGATTGCTATCTTGCTAAACTTTGCAGGAGAAGACGCCATTGAGGTCTTCAACACATTTCAGTTTGCCGAAGGCGACGAGAAAAAGTTGAACAAAGTCCTTGAGCAGTTTGAGCAGTACTGTAACCCCAGGAAGAACGTAGTCTTCGAGAGACATCAGTTTTGGCAGATAACACAGAAAGATTCTGAAACCGTGGATCAGTTCGTCACTCGTTTGAAAAACAAGGTGAAATCTTGCGAGTACCCGTCGCCGGTTGATGACATGGTGCGAGACAAGTTCGTGTTTAGTATACGAGATCTACAAGTGAAGGAACGATTACTGAGGGAAGAGAAGCTTACACTGGAAAAAGCGATTTCTATGGCAAGAGCGTCCGAGGCTTCAAAAGAACAGATTAAAGTGATGGGCCCAAAGGAGCAAAACGTTAACATTGAAAATCCGACCGTGAATGAAATTCGAGCTGGCGGCGGCAGGCAGGAAAAAAATCCTCCACGTCGACCGAGACCCGGTTCGGGCTCACAAAAAGGAAAGTGCACGTTTTGTGGTTCTTCTCACTCGTGGGGATCTTGCCCTGCTTTGGGCAAAACGTGTGACTACTGCCAAAAGCGAGATCATTTTGCGAAGGTTTGCCGGAAAAGACTGCGGGATTTTGGCGGGAAAACGATACACGCAGTCGCTGAATTGGAGGGCAGTGACAACGAAGCCGATCTTCTGACGTTTTCAGTGGAGTCCAGTGATGAATGCTCCTCTCAAGACGATTGGCACGTCTCGCTCAAGATTGCTGATACAAATGTGAATTTTAAATTAGATTCGGGGGCTGATTGTAACGTCATTTCCAAGTCGTTGTTGGCTCGACTTCCAGTTGGTCCCAAACAGACCCGCCAGTGCAAAGCCAAGCTGAAAGTGTATGACGGACGTCGAATCACACCCAGTGGCAAGATCAGCCTAACCTGTGAGTACAAAGGGAAATTCACCGTGTTAGACTTCATACTCATTGAGCAAGATTTACCATCCATTCTTGGATTGAAGTCCTGTCTTGATTTAGGCCTGATAAAGAGAATTTACCACCTTCAAGAAGAAAACCTGGAATCTGAGTATGCAGACGTGTTTGAGGGCTTGGGTGAGATTAAAGGCGTCCAGCACAAAATTCAAATTGATCCCAATGCCACCCCGGTTGTGCACCCTCCCCGTAGGGTTCCTGTAGCTCTTCGCGAGCCTCTTAAAGAGGAGCTTCAGAGAATGGAGAAGCTGGGAGTCATTAAGAAATGTACAGAGCCCACTGCCTGGGTACACAGTCTTGTGGTTGCCAAGAAGAAGAATAACAAGCTCAGAGTGTGCCTGGATCCTAGCGACCTCAATCGTGCCGTCATGCGCGAACATTTCCCCATGCAGACCGTGGAAGATGTGATTAGCAGAATGCCCAATGCAAAAGTGTTCAGTGTCCTAGATGCTAACCATGGTTTTTGGCAGGTTAAACTTGCCAAGGACAGTAGCAAGCTAGCTACCTTTAACACCCCATTTGGCCGATATAGTTACACACGCTTGCCATTCGGGATAGCATCGGCCCCAGAAGTCTTCCAGAATGTTATGGTCCATTTGTTCCAGGACATTGAAGGTGTTGAGGTAATTGTGGATGATCTTGTTGTGTGGGGAGAAGATGTGGAGCAGCATGATGTGAGGCTTAAACAGGTGTTGGACCGTTGTCGTGAGCGCAACCTTAAGCTTAACAGGGAGAAATGCCATTTTCGAGTATCTGAAGTTCATTATGTGGGCCATGTGTTGAGTGCAGACGGTGTTAAGCCAGACCCTCGGAAAGTTGAAGCAATTATTGCTATGCCAGCCCCAGCTAATCGTGAAGACTTGCAGAGATTCTTGGGTGTGGTAACCTATTTGTCTAAGTTCATCCCAAACATGTCTCAGAAGAGTGCTCCACTTCGCCAACTACTACAGAAAGATGTTGAATGGTCCTGGGGACAATTAGAAGAGGACACATTTACATGCTTGAAAACTTCAATCTCCTCAGCTCCAGTCCTCAAGTTCTTTGACCCGAAAGAACCAGTGACCCTGTCTGTTGATGCAAGTTCAAAAGGTGTTGGTGCAGTTCTTCTGCAGAATGACCGCCCAGTCGCTTACGCATCCAAAGCCCTGACTCCAAGCCAAGAAAATTATGCGCAGATAGAAAAAGAAATGCTGGCCATTGTCTTTGGATGTGAGCGGTTTCATGATTATTTGTATGGGCAACGAGAGATTACTGTTGAAAGTGACCACAAACCGTTGGAAGCAATCCTGAAGAAGCCCATTCATCAAGCACCTCTCCGTCTTCAGAAGATGATTCTCAGATTAAAGCCTTATGCAGTCAATGTTAAGTACATACCTGGCAGCCATCTGGTTTTAGCTGATACGCTCTCCAGAGCTTACTTACCTAGCCAAGCAGCAGATAAACCTGATGAATTTGAAATTCATGTCCTGGACTCTGGACAGTTGTCCGAGACTATGTTTCACAAGTTGAGGGACGAGACTAAGAGTGACCCTGAACTTCAACAGTTGCAGAAAGTTGTCATGAATGGATGGCCGCAGACCAAAGTAGAGACACCAATTGAGACAAGACCTTACTGGAACTACCGAGATGAAATAAGCTGCTACGAGGGCTTAATGTTCAAGGGTGATCGCATAATTGTTCCCCACAGCCTGCGACCCGAAATCCTACAACGCATACACACTGCACACCTTGGGATAGAGAAGTGCAGAGCACGGGCCAGGAGTGCAGTGTTTTGGCCAGGTATCAATAGTGCAATTGACGAGTTGGTATCCAAGTGCAGTACCTGTCAGCAACACCAGCGAAGCAACCAGAGGGAGCCTTTGATTCCTCAAGAGGTCCCTGAGAGGCCCTGGGCGACAGTCGCAGCGGATATTTTCTACTATAAAGGGAGAGACTACCTGCTCGTAGTGGACTATTTTTCAAAGTATCCTGAAGTAACTCGCCTCTCTAGTAAGAATAGTGAAGCAGTTATCATGGCAATGAAAGATATGTTTGCACGTCATGGAATCCCAGAGAGGCTTATCGCAGACAACATGCCTTTCAACAGTGTGAAATTTAAGGACTTTGCCAATAAGTGGGAGTTTGAGGTGGTAACCTCTAGTCCACACTACCCGAAGTCTAATGGTCTCGTGGAAAGAAACGTACAGACTGTTAAACAGTTACTAAGGAAAGCTGACGAGTCCAAACAGGACGCATTCCTCGCTTTATTAGAATTCCGTAATTCCCCTATCAGTGGAATGGATGAATCTCCAGCAGAACTACTTATGAGCAGAAAGCTTAGAACAAGACTGCCAACTTCCAAGAGCCTCCTACAACCCCAGCCTAGGTCTACCTCTCAGATTCGGCACAATTTGCTGACACGTCAACAACGTCAGAAAGCGTTCTATGACCGTGGCACTCGACCACTTTCCAAACTACATGAAGGAGAACCTGTGCGAATGAAGCGGGGACGGGAATGGGCACCTGCGGTGGTCGTCAAACAACACCAGGCCCCTCGTTCGTACATTGTGGCCACCCCGGATGGAACGCAGATGCGTCGAAATCGTTTCCATCTTCAGCCAACCAAGGTGGAGGCATCTCCAGCCCCATGTCCGGCATGGGAAGCAGTGGCCAGTGATGAGTCAAATCCTCGTATGCAACCAAACACAGATGCTGGTATCGAAACGCCAGAAATGGAATCACACACCAATATTCCGCAGGAGGAACAACCCGCCAGAAGAAGTCTACGGATTCGTAGACCACCACAGCGTCTTATTGAAACTATGTAGGATACTGTCAAGCTACTATAAGTTTAAACTAAAAGAACATTTGGGTGATTTAGTGGTTGTACACACCCAAAACCTTACCGGCCGTTAACGAACCTTGTTTGCTTGTTTGAACCTTGTTTATTTTTCTAAGCTGTCTTAGAAGAGGAGATGTCACGTTAGGATGTTATGCGTGACACGCATGCTCATTTAACTTGAAGACATTGAACTTTGGAATCGCGCGCGGGCTAGCCGCTTCAGAAACTTGCTCTCTTGACAGCGTTGTATCCTTTGGCATTTCAAATTAATGTCGGATTTGTTTTTACCTGTAAATAACATTACGTAACTGGAGAACCCTGCATCTATATTAAAAAGTTACAAATTGTAATTTAATGGCTTCATGTGGTTTTGCACATTTGTTGGGTTATCGTGTGGATCAAGTGCAGACAATCCGGCAAATGTCCAGTGTGTGGTGCGGGAAGCTGTTAAAGAGTACTCAAGGCCACCTTCGATTTTTTTGTATTGGAAGACTGTACCTTAAACTGTGAATCA
>JAHPZR010017110.1:0-23623 GCA_019787425.1 Platygyra sinensis
GAGAAGACTGAGAAAAATAATTTGCAGAAAGAATGGAGAAAAAAGCTTTTTTACTTTTGACGATAAAGAGAAAAACTGTTTTTGAATCTCATTAAATCTCTTACGGCGCGTTGACAGCTCTAATTAAAATTCACCGCCAGTTGAATTGCGGTGTGATATTTTATTTGCGCACGCGAACCGTTCTCGATCTGGTTGTTTCATCGCCACTCAAGCTTTCGGTCTTGTCAAATTTTCTTTATGTCGGGACGAAAACTCGCAAGAAAACTTCTTGCCCATTTTCGTCTCCGAAGAAGTTCAGCGTCGAACAAGATCTGTGGCTCCTGATCTGAGCGACTGTGGGTCGCGTTTTAAACTTAGTTTAAGGAACTCGAGGACACAAATCCCGCCAATGAAGCTGAAGGTCAAAATATAACAAGTGCTAGTCGCACGATATTGCTGGAGAACGGACGCGATTCCGAAACTTCCACTGCGAGAGATCGAGTCAAGCACAGATGTAGATGTAGACGATATAGACCTCGAAATTTCTTCTTTTTGGCTTCTCGAGGCATATATGGTTTCAGAAAATGTCTGGAGAACGAAGAAGTCTAAACTCGAACAACATAATACCAATGCCGCCGACGAAATAATCACGGCAGTTTAAATACAAACCTGTTTAACCCTAAGTAGTGTTTCGCTTCTCGGACGATTTCACTGCAACGTCGACGTCTATTTATTTCAAGTTGTCATGACCCATTGTTTTGGTAAACTGACCCATGCCGACATCTGTCAGCGCGGAGGAGATTTTTAACACCTAATCATACCGATCTCGCAAAAGGTTTTTCGTCTTTTTCTCGATAAAACAAAACTGCATATAAGGATGAACATTTTTAGTTCGTTTACGCGTGTCTTCCAACGGAATTGGCTGAAAATCGGCAGGTATGTTCCCTATTACCTCCTTCGAAAAAGGGTGTCGGGCTTTGTTTAATTTCGCTTCCGTTTCAGAGTTATGGCCTCTTTAGTGTAAGGAAACACCCGCGTTCGGAACATCAAACTTTAGGAGGGTGTAGAAAAAAGACCAAACCATATCTGGAAAATCGCAGACACCCTTTTTGAGGGTGATGTGTGAGAAAACATTTCCGATGTTAATCGCGCCACTCCGATGATTCACGCGCGGAAGCGAACCAGTATAAGCAAAGCAGTGTTTCTGGGTATTTCTTTTTATATCACTGCGACAATAACTTTTTAGAAAATTTCAAACATATTATTGTATCCTATAACTATTAAGCTTTCAGAAAATGTATAGGTTGATGGGGTTTTCTTTCAAAGCGCCAGCGTAAGAGCGCGATTTCCAAACACTGTCAATCCACCTACCATGATACCTTAATTCTTTGGCTTTTGTTGTTTATAGTAACCTAATACCTAGGAAGAGAACTCAACCATGGACTGATTGCCTCAGTCATAAGTTATTCATAGACATTGCCTCAGTCAAAATTTTTTTCTGGCTACGGCCCTGCTTCAAATACAGTGGTATATATAGAAAGCCTATATACATAAGTTTCATAAACTAAACTTTTTTAGATAATTTATTTTTAGATCGCATGATATAAGCTAAACGTTTTACCTTTTACTTTTAGTTCTTGATCTGTTGTACATTGTAATTTTTAATTAGGTTTTAGATAATTTTTTATATGTATATTTTTAATTATAATAGGTATCTTAATATATTTATATGTTATTAGCCGGCTGGGAGGTCCGCATAGAAAAACTGTGACCGAGGTCTTGATTGATTGATTGATTGATTGATTGATTGATTGATTGATTGATTGGTTGGTTGGTTGGTTGGTTGGTTGGTTGGTTGGTTGGTTGGTTGGTTGGTTGGTTGATTGATTGATTGACTCAAACGGAATACTCGAAAAAGAAGTAAATGATCGAGAATGAGCGTGGTCTTGACTGACCCGGGACTGCCTGACATGTCACGAAAATCTGTAGAGGCAGATGTTAAGCGTAAGTTTGATATCGGCCTGGTGGGCCACTTTGGCTCGTATGCAGACTTTACCTTAACTTTTAACCCCGAGCTAGCGTTAACCAGTTTCCGGACAACCTATCCCTGATTACAGCAAATTAACTTGACATTAGCCCGCAATCCAATTGAAAACAAGCGCTCAATCAGCAGTCAGCTTCAGGAAAGCACGTGACCTCGATGAGCCTTAAACTTGAGCCATCGATATAAGTCACATGACACTGAAAAGTGGGCATCTTGTTTTGGCAGGTGTCAATTAACCCTAATTAACATGGATGTTCAATATCAAAGAAGGGAGCCTGTATGTCCATGACAACCTATTAGCTGGAGGATGGCCTCCATCTTGCGCGACACCCCCGCCGTCGTCGTCGTGCGTGAGCGCCCACGAGCAATACGATTTATTACCATGAGAAAAGTGATTGACGACTATGGGGCTCCGCTTGGTGGTCCTTCGGATCCCCGGAGCTCCGCTATTAATTAATGTTAATAATGACCAATAGCGTAGCAGCTTCAAGTTGGTCATTTGTCGCCTTGTATTCTACACGTGGTCACGAAACAATCATCTATTCTACCTATGAGGCTAAGAATTTGCAATTGAACGCTAAATAAAGATTTTTTTAGTTGAAAACCCCTTTCAATGTAATTGTAAGTAGTACACGAAACAATAGTGCTTGCCTTACTTGGCACAAAGCAGCCAAAACAGGATGAATTTTTTAAGGATTTTTGCAGAGGACATGGATTTGAAAAATCAAGTTTATCGTACAATGCATGGACCTTTTACTGGGAATTTATCCCCTAGCCGGGGCTGGCAGTAAATATTGATCATCCAAAATCATTCAGAAATACAGTTTTCAAAGGCAAGAACTTTAGCTTACTGGTATCGTAGTTAGCTCAACTTTCTTTGTTTCTATTTTTTGGGGTGTGTGTTTGTTTGTTTTGTTTCCCTGACCTAAACATGTAAAATGTTGTTTCTTTTTACTGCCTTCCTGGTATTTAAAACTGTTAGGATATTTCGTGTAGCTAGCATCCAAACATTTTTGTTTTCACTCTAGAACATTGTAATTTCTAACTCTGGGGTAAAATTAAAGTTATTGTTTTTGTTGTTGTTGGACAAAGAAGAAGAAAAATCCCAGGATCTCCGCTATTTTTAGTTCGTAAATAGCAATTAAGCAAAACAGCACAAGCTTGATTTGTTTTACGGGAAAGCTTGAATTGTTTTACGGCAAAGCTTGAATTGTTTTACGGGAAAACTACCTCGCATGCAATGGTTGAGGGTTTTCTGCGTACTGAATTTTTGAGGAAAACAAATAAGAAATATTATCAAAATTAACAGATCAGTTCGTCAATCAGCGATCATACCAATTTGTTTTTGGAACACACCAAGCAAGTTACAAACATCATTATCGTAGAATTGTATTCATTCTGTTGCTTTATACAAGTAGATTTAATATAGTCTCGCGCTGAAGGTGAAGTTCTTTTCAAACATACTTCATTAGAATGCTTTTTCTTTTCGCCTTACAGAGGGGCTAGCTTCTGTTAGATTAAGGGAAGCTGTCCAATGACAGCGAACTCTGTTTGCAAGGCGGTTCTTTTTATCCCAGTCTGTACTACCAGTAAAACGTTTATTTCTGAATTCTGAAACTGAAAACTTTCTTGCATTGTAGTCCTAACGATTTTTTTTGTTGTTGATTCTTAAGTCGACGGAAATAACGTCTAAGAAGCACTTGTTTACAAGAGCCATTTGAAAACTTGCATCCATCCATATATAAATCATTCACTCACGATCGACAATACAAAGCAAAACACAAAGTTATAACTTTATAGCAAGTTACATGTATTCAGCTGAAAAACTTTGAAAGCAAGCATTCTTAATGTAAACAAACATACCTTCAAATACCAGCCAACAGCAATGCGTCAAATGTAAGACTTCTTTAGTCGAGTCAAATTTCTAGAACCCCTTCAACCAATCAAAGATCGGAGTGAGTGTCATTGAACTGCGACAGAAAATATCCAGCTTGTTCTATTCTCTATTTTTCAATTCCACATAATTCACTCTGTATGCCCCAAAATTTGCATCGACTGTTGTTGTGAAATACTCTTGGGAGGTCTGCATATTTCTAAGGGCATTTCGCAACAACAGTTTATTCAAAATTTGGGGAAAGGGGGCAAACAACTGAGTTACGGGGAATTGGAAAATAAAGTTTCAAGGGGATTGTCAGAAGAGCTAGCAACCAGACAACATTTTTATTAACGTCTTTGTAAGTAAATATTAAATCGAGGTAGAATAAGAAACAGCTGAGGTTACCTTAAAATCATAGCTGATAGCAATCAGGAGATAATTGTTCCATGAGTTCATAGTTTCAAGTGGGGTGAAATCTGTTTCTTCAAGTGAGCTATTACCGAGATTCGCGGAGGGTCAGCTGGAGGGTCATAGCACAGTCAAACGGTGGGCAATAAACTCTAAATTGGGCAAAAAAAAAACTGCACAAAGGCAGTGGCTAGATAAATTACTCGTTAGCCGGTTGTTTTCTCAGGTAAGATTCAATGGCAGACTGGTTTATAAAGCGGCGGTTGAGAATAACCAGAAATAGCTGTAAATGTTTCGAAAACTATGGCATTTTGCAAGAGGACGAGGACGAGTTCACATCCTTTTATGATTCAATATTTTCTTAGATTAAATACACATCCAGCTGAGTTAGTTTTTGTGTTACTTTTACTTTGGAATAGCACCTATCTTTGTGGTTTTCATCTAAGTTTTCAATGAGGCTTTTAGTGACTTTTAGTTCGTCATTATCAGCAATACATACCTTTAACTGGCAGCCGGTCATGACAAAATAAAATGATTTCAGTTTCCTAAAGCTACGAGCCCAATAATAAATTATTTGTAATATAAATGGACTTGCAGAAATGAGTTTAGCAGAGTTCGTGCACGTATCGTACATGTCCCATATGCTTGAGGAGCTTGTTTCAGGGATTTGATTATGACCTTTCTCACTAGTACAGCAGCTGGTTCAGTTTCAAGCACGATCATAAGGTGATATTAAGAGTTACCTGTTACACGAATGTCAAAACAATAAGCAACAAAAAATAAAACAACGTAGCCAATCGTTCCTTTTGTAATGCCTAAATTTCATTGGAATTTGTTTATGATAATAATATGAAGAGCTTAAGCACGTTCGCGCCCAAAAACTTCCCACGCACAGATTTTTTTAAAACGTTGACTGCAGGTAGAAAGTGATAAGATTAGATTAAAAACGTAAGAAAATCGGGGGTCACCGGACTCGTTTTGAAGATAAGGCGCAGCTCAGGCCATAGCATTTCTAGGATTTCCAGTCATTCGAGGCAATTCTGGCCGGATGCATTACTATCGGCATATATTTAAGTGGAAGGATCATATCTAAGCTATGTGTGTTTAAAACAGCATATTTAGACCTATCTGATAGATCTTTGCTACATATGTCATTAAATCAGCTAGAATTAGCCTTAAAAATTACAACTTCTAAGTTACGCACACCTGTATCCACGTGCCAATTCGACCCTATTTGAATAGTATATGAGAAATAATCAAAACTTCCTACGCACAGGTTTTGTTTTGTTTTTTAGTATAATGGAAAGAATCAGAAAAAGAAGTGATCTGCCGAAATAAAAGTGGGGGTCACCGAGCATTCAACAAAAATATTCCCACACAAAGTTAACGCAAAGGTCATCAGCTCTATATTTTGTTGAGTTTTCGAATCGGTGCGCGCGCTTGAAAATGACGTGGCCAAGGTTCGTGACAGATGAATAGCGTGCGCACTAGAGATACGCAATAGCAATGGGCGCGAACGTCCTTAAAGGGGGAGAAACTTAAGGTTACTTCCCACCTTCAGAGGCCAAAAACGTTTTTTTCTTGTATTTGACACAATTTAAGATTGTCCCTTTATCTAGTGTTTCCAAAAGAAAAAAATTAAAAATCTCAAAAAGCCACCGAGTTATTTGGAAAAACGTATTTTCAAATAAAGTTAATAAACTACGAAGGTGTCATAATCTTGTCAACGGGCGAGACTCCTGGGGAAATTTCCGCGGCAAACGCTCATCGCTCGTATTCCATGTCATTTGCATATTTTTATTTTCATCACGCACTTGACAAAAATTCCTACGTGGAAGCTCTTTACGCTAACTCCTATGGAAAAGTTAAAAGCAAAAAAAAGGTCCTTGGGTAAAGAAAACGAAACAACCGGCCCAAAGAAGAAAGAAAAAGCTCCATTTTGTCAAGCAAAGAAAAAAAACCTTGCCGAAAGCGACAAAGGTTTGTCCGTTAATTCTTTGACATCTTGTTCTTCAGCGGAACATTTCCGCCTTTAACCATTTTGGCGCAGGTTTTGCCTTTGCCTTTACCTTTGGCGTCTTTGCCCAATATTACGTGGTCGTCCTGAATTGAACTGTTCTAAGTTGAGCGAGATAAAAAAAAAACGTGTTGCAATGGGACGCTTTTCCCGGGAAATCGTGATCTATTGTCAGAGACACATTGAGGTCCTGTTTTTCCATTGGTTTGCGGTTTTATTAGGCGTTACTAATCTCAGGAAGTGGCACGAGTTGTCTACGAACCTTTACAAACTAAAATCTCGCATTTTATTTTTGGAGGAATACATCCACTTTGAGCGAATTTATAGGGTATGTAGATATCGATATGACGGATTGTCGTGAAATTTCGCCAGACCATTCAAGAGATAATGACAAACCAAAGTAAATATGTAAATACAGTAGAAATAATCAGAAAAGTTACGGTGACGCTTTTGTTTTAATCAACTCGAATAAAGATTTCGATTGAGTCAAAACTCCTTGTCTATTTTACTTTCGCAGTGTAAAGTTTCACTACGAGAAAGGAACACACATGATGTTAGTAGGCTTTTGGCGAACGTCGGTGAAAATTTTTGTAGTATCTCAGCACAAAAGACAACGAAACAAATCTTTTTCACGATTTGTTCACAATCTGAAAACACCGACTCGGATTTGAATGAACTACTCGTCAGACTTGCCTTTCAAAAGCTCTTGCAAACTCGGCAAACGAGCAGCAACAATAAGAAACTATCACAGGGGCGGATCCAGGAATTTCTGAAAGGAGGGGTTGTACACTATCAATGAATGTCACCTGTTCATGTCGCTTGTTATACCCGAACCTGATACGACCTTTGCGAAATGTACATTATCTTTTCATAACTTGACAAGCAGTCGAATGGTAAAAGTGAAATAACTTCGTAAAAACAATTTTATTCTATTATTATTTTTATGAAGAATCAGGCAAAATAACAAAAAAAAATTCTCAAAGAGGGGGTTGCAACCCCCGAAACCCCTCCCCTGGATCCGCCTCTGTATCAAAAACAGGTTTTGGTTATGATTAAGCATTGTTTGGCAAACTCACAAAGTAACTCGATACCGGAGTAAACAGTTTTCTTACAGAACTATACTCTGCAAAACAAACGCAAAAGTTTACGCGTATAACTAGCCGGGGTGCGGATTTTATTCATTCAGAGAGCAAAATTAAAGAAATTCTCGACCTTGAAAAACACACCTTTTCCATTAAATCAGAGCATAAAAGTACATAGAAGAGCCCTGGTTCTTCTTCTCTGCCTTATTGCCTACCATCGTAGTGCAAAATCGGCAAGTGAATCACGCAACTCTCACCATTTCATCACACAACGTGACAACATCAACGCGAGACTCCAAGACACGTGCGTGGATCAGCGCGGCAGCATGAGGTCAGGATGGCGCAATTTGTTCTAATATATAGATTTAGGCCAGCGTAGCTCCTTGGCTAGGTTGTTCAGAGCCCGATTAAGCTAATCCAAAAAAAGATAGAATTTTGATTTGAGTTTTGTAACTTTGCGGTAAGGTTTTCTGTTTTGAGTTGTACACAAAACAAAGCAGCAAAAAACATTTGTATAGAAAAAAGTTCTAATTCGAACAAATTTTAATCCTGGGCTAGCGTTAGCCGGCTTCCGAACAATCTCGCCCTGTTTTCAACAAGTCAATCTGACATGAGCCCACGATCCAATCGAAAACCAGCAGTTGATCAGCGGTCAACTTCAAAAAAATACGTGACGTCGATGAGTTGTAGACTTGAGCTCGTGATATGGTCATGTGATACTGGTCAGCAGATACCTTGTTTTGACAGGTGTCAATTGATCATAACATGTCAATAGGCTAGTTTCGAATTGTGCAGCAACAAAAGAACAGAGTCGAGGTTCAGGGGAATAATTTGCATTTTCCTTTGTTTTGAACAATACAAAATGCTAATTATTCCCCTGAACCTCGACTCTGTTCTTTTGTTTCTGCACAATTCGAAACTAGCCTATTGACATGTCCAATATCAAAGAAGTACACGGTAAACCAAGGCTGCATGTCTCTATCAACCTATTATCTGAAGTATGGCCGCCATGTTGCGCGACTCCACCGTCGTCGTGCGTACGCGCCCACGAGGAATACCGCTGCCCATGATAACCATGAGAAAATCAAGTCATGGGTTTCTTTTTCCCTATATGGTTATGGGGCTCCGCTTGGCGGTCCTTCAGGCCGCCTGAGCTCCGCTAAAAATAGTAAAAGTTGTCCCGGCATATCATGGGTCCGCGCGCATCCCAAGACTTACGGTCTCAGTCCTTGATTATGGCCCCTGGTTAGGCTGATTTGATTTAAACGTCGCATTTTTGCCGAATAAAATTGCTGAGCGCGAGCGACGTGTTCATTCCCTGAGTAAACAGAATGAAGCGATTTATAATGCTGAATATAATTTAACATAATTTATGAATTAGATTCGGCACTTGTAAAATCGGCGTTTAAATCAACTGTCGAACTTCTGACGAATATTCGACTGAACTCACATTGAATTAATTGAAATATGTCGCAATAAATTCATTTAGACCGCATTTTACATGCACTTAATTCGGCAATTCGATTTGGCGCATGTAAAATGCGTCGTTTCAACCGGGCCTTAGTTTGTCGTAGTCTACCTCATTCGTTAAGCGCGACGTGTGTCTGGAAAAGGTCAAAAATTGTAAAAAGAAAGTCGTTTGAGAGGGAGGAAAAAAATAAATAAGTTATTAACCGGCTTAGGGCCGGTCCGCATAGTGAAAGCTGTGACCTCGGGCTTGTAAATGCTGCCCTCGGCCTGCGGCCTCGGGCAGCACTTTCAAGACCTCGATCACAGTTTTTCACTATACGGACCTACCATCCGGCAAATAACATATATATCTTCTCTCATGCCTGATGGAGATAATAACTTTGGTGGCTCTTTAGTTCTGGACTTAAGAAAATGATGGCGTCATGTGCAATCCAAGAATTATTTGCGATGGAAACTACTTACCTTCGACTTATTGATTGGAGTCATTTTGTAAATCTACAGGAAAATCCAAAAAAAAACCTTCGTCTATTCATAGCTTAACTTACCTCCTTTGGCGAAGCTAATAATGCAAATCAACACAGCAACTAAAGCAACATATAGAATAAAAATAGAAAATCCATCTCCCGTTTTCTTCGAGCAACCATAAAAACTCAACGCCATAGTGCCACTTCATTAAACTTTAGGGTTAGACTTTAGGAAACGCCGACTTGCTTAACTAATTAACACATTATCAGCTGCAATTATTAAAGCCTGCGGTGTACAACTAGTTTAATTAAGGTGTAAAGATTAAAATTTGGTTTTGAAAATGAAAACATCAGGGGATCTTTAATCATTTATAGAATGTCAATAATTTATCGAAGAACATAAGTCACTCGAGACTCGGCACTCAGATTCTAATAAACTGTGACAGTAGTTTCGGTTGTTTTTTTTTGTTTTCCTAACGTTACCAGGAACTATGCCATCTTTCAATAACAGGAACACTCTGCCGGCTGAATCAACAGTTTCGTGTTTCCCTGCTATCAATTACGGCTCATCGGACCTCTCAGGAAACAGAACGGTTCAAAGAGTTCTAAAGGTCACGTCTGTGGGTTCTGAATGGTAGACTTCGATTCATCTTGTTCGTTCCTCCTTTTTTTTTTCAAGCTCGTTGGTTGTCTTCGTAATTATGATTGAAAAAAGCCAAAAACGAAATCGTTAGGTTGAAATTAGAGTTCACATGTCATTGTAAGGAAACTGATGCTTATAATTTCAAGTGTACTTTAGTAGTTAAATTGCTACCAAAATCATTATTGTTGTTACCAAATGCGATATTTTCAATATCAAAGAGTCGTTTCTCCCTCTTGTAAATACAACCGCACCAACTCAGTTTTTAAGGCTATAACGATATACAAATAGAGTCACCACGGCATGACTTCCATTCAGCTGCAAAGACGTTTAAACTTTAAAGATGGAAAGTCCAATTTTTTCCTTATTTGAAAAATACCAATCCTTTTTATGGAAAACAACTGACAGGCTGGCTAAGTTTTAATATTTAATCCCACCCAGGCTGCTAGCTATACTTGATTTGCTCTGAAGTAAATACACTGACGTCTACTACATGAGATCGTGTTGGTTACATGAGTCTCATGCTTAATGTTTCTCAGTCTTTATCCGTTTTCTTACCATTTTGATTAGCGTTCAGCAAATAAAAGTAATTTGTCGTTCACTCATCTCTCCGATTTGATATGAAACCGATTTATTATGAAGCTAATTTTGGCATCCTTTCATGCTTCTAATTTTAAAAAGAAAACAAAGTTTTCCTTTTAGGAAGATTCATTTCCGCCTGTCAGCATGGAATCACTAATTGAAAATTTTGTTCTGGGAGCAATCATACTCGTGGCCAATCACGGTACAGTTAATTCCGCTGTGTTACGATAACATATTCCTTTATAATGAGCTATCACCTCGTAATTTTCGTTGCCCCGGGCGAGCATAGTTTCTCCTTATTCCAAGAGGAAAATATTCCCTGGAGTATATGTGTGCTGCTCACTAGTCATTGAATAAATATTGGTTTACTTAATACTAGAAGATGCCACACGAGAAATTGAGCATAGAAGTGCCACGCACTCAGCTCCCAGTTTAGAAGTGTGTCACACTCTACTGGTATGAAATTTCGATCTCGTTATCACTAGAGCCCTGGTGGTTCAGTGGTTAGAACGTCCGATCTAGAATTCGGAAGGTCGCGAGTTCGATTCTCGCCCGGGGCACGAAAATTTTCGTTGCCCCGGGCGAGCATAGTTTCTCCTTATTCCAAGAGGAAAATATTCCCTGGAGTATATGTGTGCTGCTCACTAGTCATTGAATAAATATTGGTTTACTTAATACTAGAAGATGCCACACGAGAAATTGAGCATAGAAGTGCCACGCACTCAGCTCCCAGTTTAGAAGTGTGTCACACTCTACTGGTATGAAATTTCGATCTCGTTATCACTAGAGCCCTGGTGGTTCAGTGGTTAGAACGTCCGATCTAGAATTCGGAAGGTCGCGAGTTCGATTCTCGCCCGGGGCACGAAAATTTTCGTTGCCCCGGGCGAGCATAGTTTCTCCTTATTCCAAGAGGAAAATATTCCCTGGAGTATATGTGTGCTGCTCACTAGTCATTGAATAAATATTGGTTTACTTAATACTAGAAGATGCCACACGAGAAATTGAGCATAGAAGTGCCACGCACTCAGCTCCCAGTTTAGAAGTGTGTCACACTCTACTGGTATGAAATTTCGATCTCGTTATCACTAGAGCCCTGGTGGTTCAGTGGTTAGAACGTCCGATCTAGAATTCGGAAGGTCGCGAGTTCCATTCTCGCCCGGGGCACGAAAATTTTCGTTGCCCCGGGCGAGCATAGTTTCTCCTTATTCCAAGAGGAAAATATTCCCTGGAGTATATGTGTGCTGCTCACTAGTCATTGAATAAATATTGGTTTACTTAATACTAGAAGATGCCACACGAGAAATTGAGCATAGAAGTGCCACGCACTCAGCTCCCAGTTTAGAAGTGTGTCACACTCTACTGGTATGAAATTTCGATCTCGTTATCACTAGAGCCCTGGTGGTTCAGTGGTTAGAACGTCCGATCTAGAATTCGGAAGGTCGCGAGTTCGATTCTCGCCCGGGGCACGAAAATTTTCGTTGCCCCGGGCGAGCATAGTTTCTCCTTATTCCAAGAGGAAAATATTCCCTGGAGTATATGTGTGCTGCTCACTAGTCATTGAATAAATATTGGTTTACTTAATACTAGAAGATGCCACACGAGAAATTGAGCATAGAAGTGCCACGCACTCAGCTCCCAGTTTAGAAGTGTGTCACACTCTACTGGTATGAAATTTCGATCTCGTTATCACTAGAGCCCTGGTGGTTCAGTGGTTAGAACGTCCGATCTAGAATTCGGAAGGTCGCGAGTTCGATTCTCGCCCGGGGCACGAAAATTTTCGTTGCCCCGGGCGAGCATAGTTTCTCCTTATTCCAAGAGGAAAATATTCCCTGGAGTATATGTGTGCTGCTCACTAGTCATTGAATAAATATTGGTTTACTTAATACTAGAAGATGCCACACGAGAAATTGAGCATAGAAGTGCCACGCACTCAGCTCCCAGTTTAGAAGTGTGTCACACTCTACTGGTATGAAATTTCGATCTCGTTATCACTAGAGCCCTGGTGGTTCAGTGGTTAGAACGTCCGATCTAGAATTCGGAAGGTCGCGAGTTCGATTCTCGCCCGGGGCACGAAAATTTTCGTTGCCCCGGGCGAGCATAGTTTCTCCTTATTCCAAGAGGAAAATATTCCCTGGAGTATATGTGTGCTGCTCACTAGTCATTGAATAAATATTGGTTTACTTAATACTAGAAGATGCCACACGAGAAATTGAGCATAGAAGTGCCACGCACTCAGCTCCCAGTTTAGAAGTGTGTCACACTCTACTGGTATGAAATTTCGATCTCGTTATCACTAGAGCCCTGGTGGTTCAGTGGTTAGAACGTCCGATCTAGAATTCGGAAGGTCGCGAGTTCGATTCTCGCCCGGGGCACGAAAATTTTCGTTGCCCCGGGCGAGCATAGTTTCTCCTTATTCCAAGAGGAAAATATTCCCTGGAGTATATGTGTGCTGCTCACTAGTCATTGAATAAATATTAGCTAACCGACCCGAAGCTCTTGCGAGCACGCATTTTTGACGATGGCGCAAAAGTTTCTTTGATCTTTCCGCTGGCCTTCTCGACGTCCTCTGCACCTAAGAGATTGACAGTTTCGTGGTTTTTGTTATCCTCCAACTACAGCGTTTCAAGCTCCGCCGCCCTTCCTACCTTCTAAGTTCTGTTGGTTTTTTTGGGAGATCAAACCTGGCGTAAGGTTTTCGATCTTCTGATTTATGTCGGATTTATTCGTTCGGAGACGTCCTATGCCTCCGAATCAAAGGCATTCTGGCTTTGAGAAGTTTCTGGTCTCAAAGAATAAAAGCTAAGGCATATCTTTACATGACTAAACCGAAAATTAATTCAGGAGCACCTCCTAGTATAGTCTCGCACTAGCTGAATTCACTCCTTCATATACTCCAGTGGAGTCTTGGAGACGTCACGGGCGAACATGAAAACATGCACGCTCAGAGCACCTGGCTTATGTAAGAATGCAAATTACTCTACGCACCTTAAACTGGAAAATTATCGCTTTCATCGAAAATAGCACGACGGCTAAACTTCGCGCTTAAAACGCTGGTGAAGAAAAAGGAAAATTCACAGGAACGGCCACCAGGATCGCTTGATCACTACCTTGACGCGAAAATGCTTTCTTGTAGAAACGCTGTGAATTATTCGGTTGATTTATTTAGTGTACATGCTTAAAAATCCTGAAATATTACTTACAACGGTCTAAGGTTTTTAGAAACGTAATTAATGTCTTTGCCTATTGCCTTACAAATGCAGTGGCACTAGGTTTTGTTAGAATTGAGACAGATGTTTAAGTAGTAAATAAAATATGAGTAGGAAATCTGTATTATATACAGATCGCACGCGAATATTTTATCCTACTTGTGAAATGAAGACATTAAATTGAATGCAAAGTATTGTTATGGGATTCGTTCATTGGACATGCATGCCAAAATGCCATACACATCGGACGCAAATATTTTCACCTACTTGCGAAAGGAAAACAATAAATTGATGCAAAGTATTGTTTAGTGATTCGCCAATTGGACATGGATGCCAAAATGCTGTACGTCCCACAGGAGATAGTGCATGAGACAAAATTTTCAGTCACTGCCAAATCGCCAGTATGGCAACAGCTCGTTTTCGTCCGCCGAGAACGGAAGAGGAAGAAATTTCCTTACTGTCTGCATGAAACCGTACCTAAACACGCCAAGTACAATACAAAATGGACGGTGAACGTTTTTACTGCCTGGCAGAATACGAGAATGAACAAAAAAGCGCAGATGTAAACATCTGGAGGTAACGGACTTGAGTCGACCGATGTCGAGGACCTGTCAGTCGCACTCGAGCACCGTGATGTCGGCTGACAGTTTAAACTTCTGGCTCTGCAAATTCATTTGTGAAGTTGCAAAGCAAACCGGGGAACGCTACCCTCCTAAGACGCTGTACCTACTTGTTTGCGGCATTAATCGCCATTTGGGAAACGTACAAGGAGAAAAGGCGTTTAACATACTGGAGAAAAGTGACAGGAGGTAAAACGACATTCTTTGAAGCAATATTTCATCGCATTAAATTCTATGATGAAAATATGTCCATTTTGTTATTCATTTTAATCAGTAGAGATCTGTATCAAAAGTTAATGAATACTAATTAGCTGAGCAGGAGTTTGTATCAAAAGTTAACTCTACTGTTTAATAATTCATCAACCCCAGCCTTTCCCTGCTACCTATTCAATCCCTCCCCGAGCTTTCAGACAGTTGATTTGTATTGGGGTTTACAGTTGTGTACATCCGATCTGAATACTTTAGTGGGATTGGTTTGCACCCTCATGAATAATTAATGAATTTTACAATAATTTTGAAACCTGTTTGGAGAGATTTTCTCTCTATCCCAACTTTTATCCTAGTAATAAAAGCTTTTCGTAGTACTAATCAAAGAGGGTGCTAATGGGGTTAACAGTTAACTGTCAATTTGCCCAAAAAATAGTAGTTAACTGATATTTGGCCCAAAAATTAGTAGTTAACTGATAAATGAAAAGTTAACAGTTAAGTGGCATTCTATTATTATACTGAATACGATTGTTGCAAAGAACGAGTTCTTTTTTTCCGAGCAGCGAAGCTATTTCGTGACATTTACCTGTCCCGCTGCGTGACCCAGTGACATACATAATTTACTGAATTAGGCGAATTACCTGTCCCGCTGCGTTACCCAGTTACATCGTACCAGGCACGAGGGCTTTTTGTAGGGAGCGTTGACCTTGATCTCCGCGATGGCATCGAGTGGCGTGGTCAAAGCTATCCTGAGTTTTTATCGAGGCGATGACCAAGGATCGGCATTCGAACGACACAGAGGTCGTTATGATGATACAAATGGTTGACAGGCCAAACACGACTCCTATTGGTCAATAAAGAGAAACTTTGACCTCCAAAGCTTTGCTTTATTAAAATGTAGCTGCTTATGCGCAAGTCTGTAGACTGTTCTGCGTGGTGTATATGCCATTGTGAACGCCAAACAATGGTATATACACCATGTAAAACAATCTACAGACTTGCGCTATGACACCATGTAAAATAATCTACATGACTTGCGCGTAAACAGCTACATTTAATTAAATAAAACAAAGCAATAAGAGTTGTGTTTGGCCTGTCAACTATTTGTATCATCAGGACATACAGCAACGAGATGAGTACGAGACCGAGTCAGACACGGAAAGAGACGATGAAGTTGAGTTTGAAGTAGTGAGCAAGACATTCCACGATGACCAGGTCAGGAAGTGCAGTACGTGCATTTGTGCGTCTGGTTTTATGAGGTCAACCTTATTCGATGGCTATATTTCAATTGCACTTACAGCGAGAATCAGTTGATAGCTATCACTTACCCTCGGTTAGATAATTACATTGTTTCCTTCAATGTCTGTTTCTTACAACTCACACTAGGGGCGAAGGTAATGTAAATTCATTTAATTTATATCTTGGTTTTAGTATAAGTCCGACCCCAAAAACTGATTGGCGTGCTGAAGTAAAGAAAATTAAGGTTATGATGCAATATTTTCCCCTGTAAAATGAAAGTTAATACTGAGTTAACTAGAATGTAATAGTTAACTGACAATTGGCCGAAAAAGTAGTAGTTAACTGATAACTAGGTACCCGCATTAGAAACTTCATCAAGGTTTGAATTTAGAATCTTGAAAACTGAAAATTTTCCTTCAATACAACTCTAAAGGTCGACGCAATTTAGCCTCTCTGAAGCATTTGTTTCTGCAACCGTACCAGTTCAAAACGTGCAGAGAAGCGGCGTGCACTTGGTTACATGTAAATGTGAAAAACACGTAAGATAGACAATATAATGGAGACACCCCTTGTTATTTTGGCAGGTTGGTCAATTTGAAAATCTTGAAATAAAAAATCCGTCATTAAAAGCCATACCTTGTAACAACAACCAGCATCAATGTGTCAAAGGCTAGCTTAGGCTACAAGGCGAACAAACGATCGGGTCAAAATGACAAGTAATTTTGTGTTCCTGTGGAACTCCTAAAAGCTGATACTGGTGTACATCTCTCACCAAGTGATGTGATGTCAGTTATAACATAAATGTATTACTTGACAGGAATACAGAAATGAATGGCTTGACAGAAAATTAGTTCTATGGAAACATCGGGATCTCTCCATTCGTGCTTACCAGCTTACAAGAATTTTTAGATCTTTCGACCACGACAACACCGAAGGTCCCGACTGAAGAGACACGAAACACCTTACAGTTACTTCGAGGTTCAATGAGGTTCAATGATTTCAATTTTTTGTTCAATTCAATTTATTTATTTCCACTCTAAATATAAAAAAAAAAGTACAGTCAGTTTCCGCCCACAAATAGCAAAGGCTAATCGCGGTGGGCGGAGCAACACGCAGTCCGTGGTTAAACTGTTAATTATTAGGTTACAACGAAACAACAATATTACATTAAAAACGACGATATTAAATTAAAGGAATACAAGAAAAACAAGATGACACGAAAACGAAAACAGGAGGATATGAAGTTTAAGAAGGTCTAACAAAAACTGTTCGTAAATTCGTAAATCAGCTTGAACTGCATGAAGCGGAAGGTAGCGAGAGAACATCAGAATATGTCCAAACAACGCCACTAAGGTCATCTTTAAACAAAAGATTGACTGAGCCTGTGGTTCAAATGCTGGGGTTTTACGAATGATTGACATGGTTCATCAACACGGCTATGATGAAAGGAGAATATATGATGAGGCAGATGAATTAAGATAGGCCCCAATACTGGAAACAAATAAAGATATCCATCATGACAAAAACCCTTAATTATATTGATGCAAATTCAGTCTTTCTGCATTTAATTTCATGACACCGAAGTTCTCAAAGTTTCATAACCTAGATTCTATGATTTACCTCGGGATTTAATTCCTTGACTTGACAATCTCCAATAGCACATTTAAAAGGGTGAGAGGCGCTGTGGCTTCATGGCTAGTGCGGTCGACGCCGGAGCGAGCGGTCCGGGTTCGAGCCCTGGCCGGGGACATTGTGTTGTGTTCTTGGTCAACACGCTACTCTCACGGTACCTTTCTCCACCCAGGTGTATAAATGAGTACCGGCGAATTTAATGGACTAGGATCCCACCCAGGGGGGAGTAGAAATACTCCTAGTCGCTTCATGCTACAGAAACCGGGATAACCTTCGACCTGGTGGGCCACATTGGCTCGTATGCAGACTTTACCTATTCCCAAGGTTCTTCTACAGTTGTGAGGTGGCTAATCTTATTTTCTCTGTCATTAATGTCCCCGTCCATGTACACGGTTGCTTGTATTGAGTCCAGCAATGCTATTAATGATAATAAGTTGCAAAAGTTAAGGATAAAACTTAAAATGAAGAATTTTGAAGGTCATTTAAATGTATAGGGATCTACCAGCGTGCACACTGTACGTTGCTTCTAGATTGTTATAAATATCACACAAGATATCTCTCGTCCTCGCGCTGTTCGAGGACTATACGTATGTCCGTAACTAAGTATTGTAAGATCAACATGGCTAATTTAACATCTCCATTTCACGTGTTTCAAGATTTTTTTTCTATTCGGAGGTCTTTAATGAGGGAACACCATCAGATTCGGATAGTATAGTACTTGACATACCTATTAGAAAAATCATCATAAAAAAACCGTGTTTCCTTGAAGGAAAATGCCGACCTTTTCGAGTGTAATCTCATATTCCTACTGACTAAATACTTCTTACAGACTACATTTTATACTCAGTGCACTTGGAATGCAAACTTAATTTCATCATTTACGAGTTCGAGTGCATGATATGATCCGCACTAAAGAGAGAATTTTCGATTCCTGTCCCTAACTCGAACGATGGCACCAAATCTCCTACTGTTATCGCCGTGACACTAAAATGCTTAATGTACGCAACTTATAAATATGGTACATATTATGCTAGATGCATAGCAGAAATTTATTATTAATCAAAACCCGCAATTGCTTACATCTCCAGTTTTTGCTAACGCACCACACTATCTGTAGTGAAAAGCGCAAACAAATCTGTTTGTGTCTCTTGATGACAAGTTTCGGTGTTACAAACTACATGGCTGTAATACCCATTTTGCAAAGCAGGTGTGGTATTACCACCTTGGGTAACTTCCTCGTGCGTGACGTAATAAGGATCACTTTCCTTTACGAGATCGACAATAGTGGGCATCTCCAGTTGTCCTGATTGCAGTTGTTTGTCAAGAACATTCGTCTCAGCCAAAGCGCTGACTTCTCCCTGCATGTCACTGATAGGTAGAAGCACCTCCAGGCAACAAGAAATGGACCAACGAGGACTCCTGCGCCATTCCTTGAAGTACTGGTAAAGGTGAACTACATACTGAGCTGTGCGTGAACAAAAAATCAAGAAGAGTTTGCAATGGAGAACGACCGCTAAAATGCACCAAGTAAGTAGTACTAAGACGAAACAGTGAAGTCTACCAAATTAGTCTAATTCAACCTCTAGCAGCCAAAGATAAGTCCGTTTCTAGCCACATTTTATGAAAACTAGACGGAAATTGGTTTGTTTTAGTAATTTTTGGATCAGAGATTTTTAAATATAAGAGAGAGTAAGTATACCCTTCCAATTGCAACACACAAGACCTAACCCAGTAGTTAGATTAGAGGCCTTTCTACCGTAGTGATAAAGGGGGAAAGACTAGACTGAGACACTGGGCAGCGAAATGAATCATGCGCGATCTACTGATCAGGTTACTATCTCACTGCTGCAGAAGTGTTGCGCTAGGTTCAAGCACTTTTCATTTCCGCATCTTGTTGAAATTAATCCAATTTCAAAACAAACCCAAACCCTTATCTTATCTTAACAACAACTGTAAGACAACGGACTATTTTAACGTATCATCTTACCTGCAACTAGTCCGATCACCAAAGTATTTGCTCCAAGCACTAATGCCTTGAACAGGGCCGTGTCTGTGTACGCGTCTGTCGAGCCTGGAAGATTCTCGGCGGGTATTCTGCTAACAGCTCCGATGCCCAAGTTGACGATAGTAACAGACAGTGAAACTACCATCAATCGGTTCTCGACTTCGTCTTGTATGGGACTGATAAAAGCAAATAGCATTCCATACATCCCAGCGATTACCCACGCCAGACCAATGTATGACCTGCTCTCTTGTCCCACTAGAATCAGACCCGATGTGAGGATTAGTTTTCGACACATTTCCACTAGTTCCCAAAACCAAGAGCGAGGAGCGTAGTTATCAAAAAGGAAACGCAATCCTGCTATCATTTCTGCACTTGTGCCTGGATTCTGCGATTTCTTAGCGCGTCCTGCAGCCATTATTACCCTTCTGTGTCTCCAAAGAGCAATGAATGAGGCGGTTGGAAGGATAATGATATAGGCGGTGGAGATGTATCCCAAGATCAGTAGGTGGTTGTACTGTGGGCCATGACATTGTACGCTGTAATCTGCTTTCAGGTATTTGAAACACGACTCCTCTTTCTCATCGCGGCAAAGTTTCCGACAAGCAAATGGGAGTACATTGGCTGTTTTGGTACAGGTGGAAAGATACGTAACATACAAAATGAAAAACAGATTCCTGTACACAAGCTCTTTGGTCTGGGAGAGTCTACTTGACTTTTCCTCCTCGCCAATTACCTTGTTTCTTACGATGATAACTTTATGCACTCCGTACGCGGCGCCTGAAACACCAATGACAAGAGCATTTATGGCCATCATTGCAAACATGCTGCCAAACGCATTCACTCGAAATCCCGAAATTAAGCAGTCAATGGGTGCAATCTGAAGTACATTCATCTGGAGTATTTCGGAATATTGGGCAATAACCGCCATCGAATCTGGCCACTTTATGTAGGAGAACGCTTCCAGCAAACCATAAGTGACCTGATAAAAGCCAATTACAATCTTTAGTTTAGAAAAGAACATGTCTATTAGAGTGCGTGCTTTGTCCCTCTTAACCTTCCTTTTGCTCACTGACCACGCCAAGCCTACCAATATAAACAATAAAATTGCCACGACGATGGATAACTGCCCCAATATCCACCTCTTTGATGGACATTTTTTGCAGGTTTGCAATTGCTTATAATGTCGTTCACTGCAAACAGCACAGAGTGGACCTTCGTAGCCGATGTCACAAGGGGAATCTAAGTCACCTTTGCAGGATTCCTCTTTTGGGCACTTGTAAGGCGTTGGTATAGGATAAGGGAATTGTACATCATCAACACCTAGTGCTGATACGATTGCCAAAAGATTTGTTATAAACTCTTTGTAACGATCTTTGTAAGTCGTATTACGCCATTCCCACCAGTAACCAGACTTTAAGGACGCATAGTCGTCTTGGCATTTCAATCCACCTGAGCCACATTTTTCACATTTGTCGAACATGTGTGTTCGATAAAATCCTGCCAGACATTTGCAACCACGATATCCAGCAAAGAAATCAGTTTCTGTCCCTGTGGGAGAGTCAAGACGAGCAAAAAAGAGTTTCAGCGAAGAAAACTGAATTTATAGAAAAACAAATATATTATATCACACAAAAAATGGCTTGACCTTTTGGTTCTTTCTTCCGCGTAAGGAAGAGCACGAAAAATGTATAGGTGGAGACACGAGTTTAGATTGCAATCGTCGTTCCTTAATTACTTTAAAATAGAGCAAAGCATGGTCAAGGCTTTTTATTTGTTTACATAATTTTAAAGCTTTTCATCTTTAAAAAACTGGCTTTACGAATTGTATTCGACAACATCATCAACGTGTTTTCCACCCAGATGAGCGGGATGTAGCTTTGCACCTCAAAATGAGTGCGGAAATTCACTGCATAAATTAGATTTCATAAAGGATATTGCTGATAGTAGTTAAAAATAATGTTTTACCATGTGGACATGACTTGCAATCTTGTGCTCGTGTTCCTGGTGCTTTGTCATATGCAACGAATGAACCATTTGGACACTTCTTGCAGTTTTCCGCCACGTGGCCTAGATTGTCGGAATAAAATCCACCTGTAAAAGGGTAACAAAGCATCCTAAACTAACGTACAAGATAAGGCATATGCATATGTAGAGAAAATACGCATGTTAGACTTAGGGTATTTTATCCAGGGTTCAAGTAATACTTATTAACCTATATTTTCATGCACCCGTGATCGTGTCTTGCTCCGGTCTGCACTCACTGTGCACCAATTCTACTCCCGTAAAACTCTGAAGACAAGCTCCAGACATGCATGCAAGGTAACTGAAGAATAAGTTAACAGTAACCTGGAGAACACGGCGTACATCCTTCCTTTCCTTTAGATGTCGTGTTTGAGAACGTTCCCTCAGGACATGGTAGAAAGGAGTGATAAATGTCATCCGTAAAGTTGTTAGGTATCCTAGTGAATCCTGAAGCCATGATAGCGGAAATGAAAGCTTTATTTTCCTCCTTAAAAGGAGAGTAGACTTTAATAACTTCCGTATCAGAATTGAGTGGATTCCTGGGAGAGATATAATAATTAACATTAAATCGATGAAACTGGAATCTGGGCAGCGATCACCGAGATTTCCATAACAACTTAAACTGCAGATTTAGTAGGCTTCAGCATCTGCGTTTTCAATTTACATGTCTTAGCTTGAAGTTCATTTAGTAAGTACATTTGCATCCTTGTGAAAGAACTTTAATGTCAATAAATAATGCTCGGCATTTCTCCCATCTCCTATATATCTTTTCCTTGATCTCTACTCCACCAAAGTTTGCATATGAACTTGCGTTGTGTTCCAGATTTAGCAGGCTGCAGCATCTCCGTTTCCATTTTACATGTGCTGATGTTCTTTTGGTAAGTACATTTGCATCCTTCTGAAAGAACTTCATTGTCAATAAACAATGCGGCATTTCTCCCACCTCCCATATGTTTTTTCTTTGATTACAATCCCCAGACATCTGTGAAATATATAAATTTCGTAGAATGAATATTGCCGGCACGCAAATATCAGCCATTTGGGAAACTAACACTTCGCACCAAGTTGTGAAACACTGTTGCCTTGAATGTCGAATACTAAAGCCCTTCGCGATATAAACGAAAAGGGGAACAATTTTTTGATCGCAAGCGTCGTCGGTGTTTGTTAAACCCCAAGGTTTATAGTTGTGTTGATTAAAAAGAAATCTGTTACTTGGTAATATGAACAATCTGCTTGTTCCTGTCTATAAAAACGACGTACAGATAAATTGTGCAGTTCTGGCCCAGAGAGCGATATTTTAATGTTCCGGCTGTTCTATTCTTTATCACCCTGTCAGAAAGAAGTTTAAAGAGCATGACATGACCATAATCTGGGTATATAATCACAAATAAAACTATAAAAAAGTATCTTAGCTACAATGAGAAGCGATATTGAGTTATCTCAGACAGTCAGTCGATGAAGTGATTTGCAGTTTAAGCGCCTCCTCGGTTAACCGCAAGCATTGCAAAAGGTAAAGCAACTGGTAATTGTTACTTTTCCTCAAGAAGTATATAGTTGTCGTGTTAAACAACATGACATGGCGTCACAAAACTGGTTCCTTATATCCGTCTTACATAATCTATTATGTTTAGGAGGAACGACAGCTGGTATATAATGTAACATTGCCGTTTGAATCAGTTTCTCATGAATGAGATAAATTACAGTTGAGAATCCAGACCACGAAGACCTGTGAAGGACTCGAGGCTCAATATCTTCAGTTTCGTCCGCAGCAAATATCTATCAGAGGAAAAGATAAACATTGCTTAGGGAAAAAGTAAAAAAAAATGAGCACATGTCACATACAAGTAAATCATCCACGATGTTATTTTCCAAGCCACTAACGGTAATTTGTCCGGAATACCCTGATATAAACTCATTGAAGCTGGTTGAAAATTATCAATGCTTACAAAAATTTAGCCCACGCCTTTCACCGTGGTCCAACGAACAAACTTTTTGTTTTTTCGTGATAGTCAGTTTAACTAACTAAAAATGTTAGGAAATTTTGCAGTCAGGATTTAGAAACCCGGAGGACTCTTTTTAACAACACAATAACTTTAAAATGATGTGAAAATTCATGTTTTTGTATGCGTG
>JAHPZR010017114.1:0-15938 GCA_019787425.1 Platygyra sinensis
ATCACTTCGGGAGGAAAGCGACTCTCGTTATCCTCTGCAGTCCTTCGAAGTGCGAAGTTAGCGCAAGCCGGGGACGATATGGCTCCAAAAAGGTGAACAAGCATCTGGTATTCTTGCACCTCTTGCGTCATATCACCATCCTCCCACCAGAGGAAGCGCAGGAACGAACTGTCACGGTCCGGAACTCGTACTTGGTAGAACATGGCTTCTATGTCTGCCATAACTGCAACTCTATCCTCGCGGAACCTTGTCAGCACTCCAACAAGTGAATTGGTCAGGTCGGGTCCTTTGTGCAACATGCTGTTAAGCGACAATCCTTTGAAGTTTGCTGAACAATCAAAGACAACTCTAATCTTGCCTGGTTTATGGGGATGATACACCCCATGGTGGGGTATATACCAAGCTTTACCGTCATCGGGACTCGCCTGAACGGGAGGTACTTTACGCGCATAACCTTTGGCCAACAGGTCTGACATGAAAGCTCTGTAGTCATCATTTAACTTGGAATCTTTCTCTAATCTTTTCTTCAACCAACCGACGCGCGACAAGGCCTGTGACTTGTTGTTGGGAACCAAGGCTTCTGGATTTTTAAACGGTAAGGGAATCTCGTAATGCCCGAATTTAAACTGTATCTTCTCGGCGTTCTGCATAAAGCGGCGTTCTTCTTGAGACATCTCTGTAGTATCGTCTGCGAAAGTGTCAGCGAAGCCGTGATTGTAGAAGTTCTCTACCATGAACTGTAGCTGGGGATCGACTTTAACGAAGAAGCCTGAGGTTTGAGATCCCTTACGACAACGCCCCAAAGGACCGTTCACTGCCCATCCAATGCGTGTTCTTGACGCGTAGGGGCCACCGTCTCGACTGTGCCTCATTTCGACTGGATCAAGAGCTTCTGGCACATCACTGGCAATTAGAAGTCCTATCTCAGCATCAACATGGGGTATGAAGACGTCATGCAGATAGGGCCAACGATCCACATCTTCTTGAGTTGGAATGTCTTCAACATTAACTGGAATCTCCGGTCTGGTATACAGTATGGGAAGATTGACAAAATCGTTCTCATCAAGGTCAGACACAACTAGGTCACGAATCAGGTAACTGTCAACTGGACTGTTTTTCTTCTCCAAAGTGGAAAGAGAAATCTTCACCTTTGCACCGTCAACCCCAAGTTGCTTCATTAATGATTCGGTACAGAAGGTAGCACTGCTTCCATTGTCCAAAAATGCGTAGGTGATAACTGACTTGTTGTTTTCCTTCGAGCGGACCTTGACAGGAATAACAGCCATAGCAGTCCTACGACGGGCTTCCTGATTAAGACCATTTGGACACTTGTCTGTATTTACCATGCCATTCAACACAGGGGCTTCAGTACTGTTCTCGGTACCGACACCCACGTCCACTAAGCACTTATCGCGATTACTCGACGTATGGAGGACTGTGGGATGCTTGCGAGTACAGTTAGGAAATTTGCAGGCCTTTCTTTCAGGACAAAATCTTGCCACATGCTTGTCAGACAGGCAACCAAAACAAAGCCTCTTAGATGCTAGGAACTGGATACGCTCTTGGTATGGTTTCCATCTAAGCAAATGGCAGTCTTCTAAGGCGTGGTTCTTTTGGCAGAATAGGCACAAACTAGGTTGGACGTTCGCAGAAGCAACATCAGCACAAGAATTTTGATCTCCACTGCTCTGCAACTGGGTAGCAAAGGTCGATGTCTTTGGCTTGGGTGGTTTGAAACCAGGAGATGTTTGAGGCGCTCTTCGCGATCTGAAATCAGAGCTTGACTGAGTCTTGTCTGAGATGTCCCCAAAGACTGGGTTTGTGGCGATCCTTGCTTCTTGATCAACAAAGGCAACAAGGTCACTAAAATTCACTGGCCTTGACCGCAACTCCATGATGTAATCGACGTGGCGGCGCCATCTCTCTCTCATCCTAAACGGCAGTTTGAAAATCAACTTCTGGATATTGCCTGGCTGGTCGAACTTCGATGCGTACTGGCTGCTCGCCAAGGCATTTTTACAGCTTGAGAGGAAAATCGCAAACTTGCTAAGAGCTGAGCCATCTTCTGGCTTTATGGGAGGCCAACCCAAAGCTTTGGATTCGTATGCTGAGGCGATCCGGTATTCATCTCCAAACTTTCTTTTAAGAAGTCTACGAGCCTCTTCATAACCTTCATCTGGAGGTAAATGGTGACAAGATCGTATCAGCTCCTTAACGTCTCCAGCGGTATACTGCTCAAGGTAATAAAGCCTTTCCGTACTACTTTGGGTGCGAGACTCTATCAGACTCTCAAAGGCCCGAACAAAGCTACGATAGTCCACAGGGTTCCCATCAAAGATGGGCACACGAGGCTGAGGAAGTTTGCTTTTATTCTGGTTGACAGCCAGCAATTCAACAATCCGATTCTGCTGAACCTGTAAGGCGGTCTGCTGTCGATGCAAAACCATCGTTTCCTGTTGAAAATCGTCTCGAGAATTAGGGTGATCTGCTTCATTCGCCACACTTTCTGAGACTCGCGGGGCGTTCACACAAGAACTTTCGTTACGAGGGTAGAAACGCGCGTGTTCACTCTGACGTTCTCGGTAGTTTGGATTGTTTAATACAAACGAGCCACCATCATCCTCATTTTTAAACTCCAATTTGAAGGGATGCTGAAGTGGTTGAAAAGATGGAGTCGCCATCGCTGCTAACGCTTGACCCTTCGCTGCACTTTTGGCCATTTCAGCTTCTAGGTTGAGACGCGCCTCTTCTTGGCTCAGACGAAATTTCCTTTCTTCTAAGGCCTGGCGTTTATCAAGCATGACCTTCTCCGCTTCCAATTCCGCAAACCTCGCCGCTTCTTTCGTCCTCGCGGCCTCGACAGATGCCACGTGGCTGCCACGAGAACTCGCGCGAGAACTCGCGCGACCCGACTGTTTCGAATGCCTCGAGTGTTTCGAGGTAGACGAACGCACTTGAGAACCGACATTGCTAACTGAGTCCTCCGGTTTTATGCTCGCGTCCACTTCAGGTGCAACAGACAAAAGTTTATCTTCGGCAACGGCAATCCAATCGCTCACCCGTCGGCGGAAGACGCTGAAATCATCCACGTGTTTCGCCAGATACTTGTCACATTCCGCGCTACCTTTTTCATCTCTAACTTCGAACCAATATTCGTAATGAGCGTTTTTGAAATTATCAAAAGCCTTAATTGCGTGAGCTAGCTTCTCCTTTACAGCCTGAAGATTCCTTTTATCGGAGAGCAAATCCGTGATCTCTCTTACTTTAGCGGAGACGTGAGAGGCGAAACCAGATCTTGCGTCCTTCTTGCTACGAAGCCTTTCCAAATAAACTCCTTCCAAATCCAAAGTAACGTTAGGCCTCCTCACCCGAGTAGACTTACGTCGCGGGCCTGGCGCTGTGGCATTCAAAGGCGGAGCATCCATGCCGGAACGGCGAAACGTTCAATTTTCAACGATATAACTGCCGACAAACGTTCTCAACTCGACGGACGGATACATTCACATTGACGTATACTTTAATCCGTAGGTTGAAACTAAAAGGTAAACGAACTAAAAGTTACAACATGAATAAAAAACAGAATTGTACCAACTGCCAACGAAATACAGCTAATAAGAAACGACGGTAAAGATATACTTACATTGTAACGGCCACAAAAAGAAAACTACATTAAGCAACATTCAACTGCCTTCGGCGACAACTCAAATTCAACTGGGAGGGAAAAAACTATATTAAACTGCGCGCAGCGCGACTGCCAAGAAAAACTGCTCCAAGCCAAACCCAAATAACAAGAAAACTAAGCCTTATATATACAAAACGTAGTAATTACATGCACAACACGACGAGACTTAACTAAAGGTGCAAATTGTGATGAACGGTAAAAGACTACGAGCGAAAGTGTGAAAACAAACAAAAAACAATAAAATACTAATGAACAGGCTACAAGAAATACTAAACAATTTGAGGCGAAACACCACCTACACACTAATCAACGCCCTTGGATCTTACAATAACATTCCTTTCCTGGCGGCCGTTGCAACCTATATGAGGCGCCCAGAAATAAAGGTTTTTATGAAAATATTTTGCTTGTATAAGCTTACGATCGATGAATTTAAAAGCCACTTCAGGATGACTGTGGCCGAGAAGTACAAGCCACAGGAAGAGTTCCTAAGTTCCTAAATCAGGAGCCAGGCCATGACAGACTGAGCATTCGTAGAAAGCGGAGGAGACGGAAGCCACCGAGCTAGCTGAGGGAGTTGCCGCCATATTTCCTTGCCGATGATATGGTCGTGAGCGGCCTGGAACTGGTAAGCCTTTGCGAAACCCGTAAATGGAACACGCAGTTCCATCGGAAAATTTCCAACGGGAAAACGGGACTACCTTTTCAGAAGTTCCACTTTTTCCGGAAATTTTCCAGTGGAACAAACCAAAAAATCATGTTCCATTTACAACCCAACCGGAATTTCCGGAATCTCTTGGTAAATGGAAAACACCCTAAATTCCTTCCAGATTGTTTCCCACCAGTTACCCTTTTTGTTTTTGTCTTTGAAATCTTTACTGTTACGGTGGTAAACACACTCATATCGCGCAACTTTTTCCATAAATCCCTCTTTACTAACGTTACCTTGCTCAACGCCAGCCATGTTTACAACAAATAAGCGGTTGCTTCAAACGAATATTCGGGCTTTGTTGCTAAGAAGCGTTGTATCATGGGTCTTAATTCAAACTACTATGGGATACGTTTCGATCGCAGATCGCAGAACTTTGGTTTCCATATGATCGCACAATCGCAAGCGATCGCGGACGATCGCAGAAGATAGAACATGGTTCTATCTTCTGCGATCGTCTGCGTCGCAGACGATCGCAGAAGTGTGTTTCCATATGATCGCAAACGATTCCAGAACTTAAGTAGTATTTATTTATTTAAGAAGTATTTTTGCTATACATTTAAATAAGAAGAATTGTTGTTACGATTTGCCAGGTGTCTATATTAGTATTCTTTGTATTTCAGATCGGGGATCAGGACTGCGCGCCGCAAGCGAACGAGCGGAGCCCCATACCTTAGAAAATGTGGTAAAGCATAGATCTCAAAATTTTTGGTTGTCACGTGACTGTCGGTAAGTACACACGAACTTAAGGACGGTGCCTACTAATTCAAAGGTATTTTTGCGCGCTTCACTGAATATGCGGGAAAAGCAAATCATAACGAGTGCTATTGAAATCTGAAAAGAAAATTGGGGGTTACCACGCATTTTTCGAAGATAATTAATCAGCAATATTTGTAAAAGCTTTAAAATACAAAGCAATGTATGGCGTTTTTTTCCCAATTGAAGCTTAATTATCTCTGAAAAATGCGTGGTTACCCCCAGTTTTCTTTTTGGATACCAAGAGCACTTGCTAAGTTCTACTTTCTCCGCATAGTTTTGAACCGCGCAAAAATATCCCTGTAATATAAGCACCACCCATAGGAAATCCGAGTATCTCGAGATGCGCAGACCGTATGCGCAGTAACAATAGTAGGCACCGTCCTTAATTAGGTTTGTCCGTACGCCAAAACAAAAATAAGAGAGTAGCACAATTACCATAGGTACATCTTTGATATTGGACAACCATTATTTGACAGATCCAGGATGTGACGATCACGTGACTATATCGCGGGTTCAGGTCAAGAGGCTATCGAGATCTTCTGGTGTGTTTTTGAAGTTGACCGTTAACCAGGTATTAGGTATTCGATTGGATCGAGGGCTCAAGCCAGGTTATTCCTCTTAGGGCCAGGGAGGGAGTACATGCAAAGGCAAAATGTCGGCGTAAATTAAACCCTGACGCGTTGTTGACTTTTCTACAGACATATTCCTTGCACAATCGTCTCTTGGAAAGTCCCTGATATAATGCGCACGTAATTTATACAATCTTGGGTACACTTATTAGGTGTGGGTTTTCAAAATATAGGTGGAAAAAATAGTCAATCACACGCCTGAACAATCACATGCTCGCTTAATCAGGAGCTCCGCTTTTAGCTTTGGCTAAATCTATATATCATCTTATTTCAGGCAGTTTATTTAAAATAAGGAATCCAGAATTCTTTATAAACTAGCCTAATTACTCAGATATCTCCTTTTTATATTTTTATATTTACTTTTTATTTTATTTTACTTTCGTTGGTTTAACCACTACAAATGTTGTTTACAACTAAGCTAATTGCTTCAGTATACAGTATGCCATAAAGGTTTCCTTCAGCTGGGTCGAAGCAGAATTTACGTTTTTAAATGTTTTAATCTATTGTATATAAATCTCCAAGAGAGATCGAGATGTATTAATTTCTCTTAATATTCTTATAGTGTAAATCATGCAAGTGACATTTGGATGTTGAGTCTCTTAACATTACATTACCTTTTAAGACAAAGATTGAACGCGCGATGCGTCGGATTCTACGTCCAATAACATTCCTAAACATCTTTTATGTTTATATCTTTTATACTTACATCTGTTACATTTATACCTAATCGTATCATTTTGGCTTTGGCGGCATATCGGGCGAGTTTGGTCGATCCATGGCTCGTATTTTGGCGAGACATGGTTGAGTCAAAATACCCATAACGAGACCAAATGAGCCTGAATAGTCTGGAAAAGGGAATTCTGCCGGATTAGCTTATTGCCAATTGAGAACAGTGGCTATACAAATCGGTTCTAAGACGTGTTCCGCATATAAAGCTCAATATTCCCTCTCCACCAAAAAAATACAGAGTAATTACAATCGGATCTGACCCATGCACTGAGGGAAAAAAGGCTCACCAAGAAAAAAAGTTCATCACGACTTTCAAAGGAGGGGGTGAATAGGAGTATACAAATCCGCTGATCCGTGCCTTTTTTACGCCAAATCCGTCGATCCGCCAAAATTTTTCTTCAAATTCGAAACCACAACCACATCTGAAAACAGAAGTGTAAAGATTCAAAGGTAAACTGGTACATGTGAATGCCACTGTTAATTTCGCCCGAGTGTAAAGAAGGCAACATGCTTGATGACAACAACACAGTATAGTTCCAATAACAGTCTCACACCTGAGTTTAAATGAGCTTCGAAAAAAGAAATTATTTGGATGAACTCATTAACATACCGACCAAGGCTGAAGAAAGATCTGTATGATCCAAAATTCGTTTAGAACCCAAGATCCGAACATAAGACAGGCACAATCCGGAATCCGCGTCAAAAAGTACAGCTGATCCACGATCCACTGTGTTTTCAAATTCCGCCAATTTAAACGCTCGACATACCGCAAACATCCACAATCCGTGCGATTTTTAAGACCAAATCTGTCCTACCGAAAACCTGTTCACCCCCTCTTCAAAAAAAAACGTTTGAGATTGATCCGTTGCCACATCAAGCACACAGCCAGCTTTAATTTCTAAAAGTGAGTTTCACAAGAAGACGTCGAGGAAGAAGTAGCTGTGGTAACTGAAAGCAAATTTTGATACATCATCTTCACTCTGGCTGTGAACACAAACCCAAAGGCTATGTAAACACCTTGAAAGGAGGTAAAGATGACAAACGGATAATCAAAATAGCTGGAAACTAGAATCTTAAGATAGCCGAAAATCCACGTAAATCCCATCAAAACGGCGAGCTTTACAAATAACACTAAGTTTCTTCGACTATTAGCCACGTTCCCTACTTGCTGTGTCTGCTTTCTGATCTTCCGAATAGAATTTACCGTCAAAAAGAAAAGCAACGCGTTGAACAAAATAGAGAAAGCCACCGGAATTAAGAACACAAACATGTTAGATTTTGCATTGTTGATCCAACAGTGATTCGTGCCACCGTATCCAATCACAACCAACCCTGACTGGTCGAGGGAAAAACAAACAACAACAAACACCAGGGCAGGAAGCCAACCAATCGCAAGGAAGCGAGCTTTCACCTTTCCCGTTCTCTGGCGAGTATAGCAGGTCCTGGAAAAAGGTGCGATACGTGTCAAATGCGATGATTGACATCCAAACGAAAGACGACAAGTTAAAGTAATGCAACAGAACAGCAATGGATCTGCAAAGGAGGCGAACGCGAGTCGCACCGGCTACCATAAACATGGAATGTGCAGCGAGTAAAGCAAGGCAAAGGTTCATCAGATTGACACCAGGCAAAGTGCGGAGCTCTTTGAACAAGGAATACGTTATCAGGACAAGAAGAAGACAGACAATAGAAAGACCAATTCCAACATATGAAATGACAATTACAGCGACCTCAGTCCTGCCACTGTGAGTAGAAGGGCTTATGCAGATTGCAACCTTCCCATCTATGGTCGTAAAATCATGGATCGTATTGGAACCATTTCTGTATAAAGATCCGTTCAGTAGAATGACGTACTCGTTTTCCTCCAGGTGAATTAACTCGCCGGAGCATTTAAACACGAATGTTTTTCGACAGACATGAATATCGCCCACTGGAACCCCAGAGGTACTGTTGGTTCCAGTTTGATTTGACCAATAGTCTATTTTATGAATAATCTCTCCAGTTCTGTTAATATAAAGCACTGAGTCAGTATCCCCTATAAACGAATATTCACCACTGTTGAATATGTCAATTTTGGCACATAGCATTGGCTCCCACCTCCCTTTTGTTACAAGGAACGGTGAATTCCTTATAGTCAAATTACAATTAATCATTGACGGAATTGTTTGCTTTTCATCAGTTTCTTGAAATGCTACAGTAACATGTGCAGAATATATAAAGCAATCAACGTAACGCACTTCTGTGTTATACACCTCTACAGAGCAGCGCTGTAATGCGAACTCCAGAGCTTCTCTTATGGTTATATTTGAGTAGTTGGTGTCTACACAGCCCAATCGTGATGTAAATTGAATTGTCGTCGTATACCTGTTCAAGAAAGGAATAGAAGGTTTGGCATTTCTAAGGGCCTTTCTACAATTCTTAGAAACAGGATCCAATACATGACCGTCTAGACAGACCTTAATGCTCTGAACTTCTTCTGGGTTAAGGAAGATGCCTATGGGCACCAGGTTCGTTGATGGCGTCGAGTAGTAGAGTAGGCTATAAAGGGTAGGAAGACCGAAAGCTAGGGTTTTGGTCGGTCCACATACAATATTAGCATGTGCAACACCGGCACAACGTGCACAAAATATGTTAAAATATAGTTTAGAGTTAGTCTTTGAGTCCTTGACAATCCCTGGTGGTCTTGACAAGCAGCCATTGTACTCTTCAAATATTGACGACTTGTTGAAGCACGACTCGTTTCTCGTTACTTCGAGACAGTATCGCCTGGGAACACGTGAGGGGGGCTTCCATTTCACACGAGAACAGTTCATCAGAAATGATCCCGAAGTGCTTTTTACATTCTGTACATCGTACAATTGACTGGTATTAGTTTGGACGCCGTGGCAGAGCGCACAGAAGCGATTCTTGTAAGTGTTTCCGCTTATGTCTGTCACTGGTGCAAAGTCTTGACAATTGCCAGACATATGCTGCATATTTCCAGTGCACTTTCCTGTAATGTCATCTTGGGTCCAGTTTGCAGGACACGCTGAGATCATCCACACACCCTTCGCATCACGAACGTCATCAATATCATTATTACATTGCCATAACTCGGCATTCAAGGATCGAGAAGAGTGTTGATTCACGACTGAGAGACAAACCTGTTCGTAATCTGCACAGCAGTCACGAAACACCGTGCAATGTTCGTCACAGAAGCATTTGATGTCCTCATTGATTGGTCCAGGGTCTCTCTCGCTTCTGCATTTACCCATACAAGATAATTCACCGTGACAGGTAATATTAGCCAACTCACCGTTAGAGAAACGTAGGTCTCTTGTAGCTCTGTGCCGATGCGACAACTTCAAGTTTATCTTTGATTCTAAATCTGATAACAAGAACAGAGTCATAACTGTTGAGTAGATGTCTTTATCACGTAAGATCAGCCAGAAATGTCAAAATTCTGGTAATTAGAATTCATTTTTGCACCAGTCGATTATGACAATCACAAAGAAACTGCAACAACAATTACTGAACACTGACTTCCTAAGCACTGATGAACTAAGAACGCAACCACACTGAGTACAACTCCGTCATCTGAAGAAGGGACCCCTCCCCAAATTAAGTAGTTCTGAAAATTATTTTGTTGCACGCAACTTTCCATGTTTGAAAGAAACCTCAAATAACTATTAAGAACGCGACAACGTGTATATCGTTCTGTCTTTGCTTGTCGAAAAGTTCGTTTCCTAAATTTAAAGGCTACGTTTTTGGCTACTCTTGAAGCAAAATTTAATTATTTTTACATCAGTTTAAATTGTTGATGACTAATGCATGATACAAGCACCTGCTTCGTTGATGGGAAGAAGTGGAAGTTCTCTGCCAGGATTCGTAAGGTATTCATGCTTTAGTTTCTCCTTTGCGGGCTGTTGGTAGTCTTCTCTGGTTGACAGGGTTTCTGAGAATCAGAGATGAACCGTTAATGAGCATTTCCTTTCTTGGCTCTGGTCTGATTCTGCCCTCGTAGGAAATCGGCGAGATTGAGAGTGTTGTTGTAAAGAAAGAAAATAGGACAAACATCACTTCAACTCGTTGTCGAGAAAGCATTGCATGAAATAAGTCCGGATATCTTGACTGATATCTTGTCGAATCCGATTCTGAGAAATATTGCTTTTAGGTCAGTGCCAACATGAAATCTGTTCGCTTGGTTATGCCTGATTCAGAAAATTAAACGAAAAAAAAGATATTGTTACTTTATTTATATAATCCTCATTACTTCTTTTGTTTGTCTTTGTAATTATTCTGCACAGTAAGTAAGGCTTGCGAATTGTTAAAGCTACGGAACTCGATATGAAATTCTCTGCATGCTAATAGTAAAACATAAATTATTTTGATGATAAAATACTTTGAAATTCAATGCATGTCAAAAATATAAACACGGTAAGGATAATTTAGTGTCTAAGGTTTTTCAATTAAAGAAAATGTAAATTTTGCCGAAAGGCTTTTTTATTTCCTCTATTATGTACAAGATACATGAAAAAGACAAATTTAAAGACAGCTGCGTCATGTTGAGTATCAACTTTAAGACAAAAAATCATATTACAGTTTAATTCTAACATGCAAATGCCGCGTTCATTGACTTAAAATCTCACGATAACAATTGTTAGTCCACCTATTGTTTCTCATATGAATCGCCACCGAGGGTAAGAGTTTTTTCTATGTTTACAACAGTTAAAGAGAAGTTTCAGGACTCTGCAGAGATAAATTCGTCTGCAAAATTTTCTCCGTTCATGTGTCCTCCGCAAAATTCCGTGATTGTTCAGCAGTAGTACTCTATAAAAGAAAGGTAACAGAGAAGCTGCGCTACGATAGGAAATTTTTGTGTTTTAGATGTAAAATCCGTCATTTTCAGTGTGATAAACGTGGCGCGAATAAGAAGTACTTAAGACGAAAACGTGAAACACCATACCGAATGTTTTCTGCAAATTTTAATTTAGTCAGTCTGTAGACGATTGGTCTTCCAAAGTATGCGTCTGTTAGAAGGTTTGCCACAGTTCACAACTGCATCATGCTGTATGGAAAATGGGTGTCTGGAGTATCCAGGGCCCTCCACTGCGACCAGCCGGCCCATAGACAGTATGACGCTACCATGGCTGGCAATCCCCACAACCCAGTCATGTGCCTCCACACTATCTTCCAGGCTCCCGTCACACTGAGTTAACAGTGGAGAGGGGGAGGGGAGGGGGGAGGGGGTTTCAGAAAGACGGCTACGAATAGACTAAAAATGTGCATGAAACTGCTCAATCCCCATCAATCCTACGACCAAAGCATTCAAAGGACCGCCACGCTGGGACACGCTAGTAAAGTGGCGAAGTGCACTGAGCCTGCAATACCACTCTTTGTTGTAACTTTGTTAAATTGCTTTTAAGAGCATTGAGAATGTAAAACTTCACGAGTAGCTAAATTGCTTCCACGTATACACTGGATACATTGAGATTGAAAGTTACATACACAGAATTATCATACAAATAGTTTATTACAAAACCTGTTATCATTTACAGTTCAAGTGATATCTATAGCAGTTTCCTTTCCGCTTGCTTTAGTGTATGTGTTAAATAATAAGCAAATAATTTTACGTTCATAATTCCCTTCATCCCACTCATTACGTTGAACCCTTAATGACCAGCATCTAATTTCTCTTCGCATTTCAAAAGAAAGTTACACATGCTGGGCATGAGCATAGAGCTTTTGTGATGAATTTACAAATTCTCCTACTACTTGCATAACAAACGTATGGACACAAGTAAAAAGAATTTGCATGTCGGCATCAATGATTAACGGACTTGAAAATAATTGACATCCCCCAGGTAGTGGAAAGAACCAGTATTGAAGATTCGAAATAGAAATTTCGACCCAGCGCACAGTGTTCTAATCCTTTTACCTAGTTTTTCACAAGTCTTTTCGCAGCAGTCATAACTATAAAAATACACATCTGTCAACCAGGGAGAAAACAAAATACATGCTAGTATCAAGGCTGACTGCTCAAATAGCTCCAGTGCTTCAATGCATTTGCTAGAAAATACTGACCAATAGTAAGGGGTTAACTATAAACAAACTTCCAAACTGTATAGAAGACGTCTTGAAAAGCGCGTCCAGCTAATGATAACCCCAGCTTGTGACAAATTTTTCACGCAGAACCTTTAGCCCCACACATTCTTATACTGACATCCAGTCAATGTTCCTCACTGGAAGTTTACCTAGTGTAAATCTAATGGCTAGCACTTCAAGAAGTGCATCGACCGTTAAGGGGGACTACTGTCTGCGCTTTTTAACATTTAAGTATGACGACTGCGACAAAGACTTGTATATAGGCGGTGTCTACATTGTGCTTGATAGAATGAAGGTGAAATCTTTAAATAACTGACATACAAATATTGCAAATAATTCAATATTTCTATGCGAAATATATTCAAGAAAAACGTCCACTAAACCCCAGCCAATGGTTTCCCTTTACATCAACACAAGTTAAATTATTTTACAGCCTTGAGAACTGGTCGGTGATTACTTGCTCCCTGTAATTCTCATTCTTATAGGACCAAGAGTAGATTTGATTTGTGGCACTTCACTGATTCTACTTATCAACTCAAGGCCGTCTTAAACAACCCTTCCCCCACCCAATTGTTAAAATTCAAACTTATGTCGAAGTTTACAAGACGCCAAAAATAGAAATGTTACTGGCGCGCAAAACTTCGGTGTAGAATTTAACTTCTTGATTTATGAAAAAATGAAAAAAAGATTCATTTTACGAGATATGAGTTCTGCAAAAATACTTTTACTTTATGACATTTCTATATAACTTCTAAGCCACAATTCACTTTTCCAATTGATACCAAAATTATAAATTGGAAGTTATTAATTCATTTACTATTTTAGAGGATGGAACTGCAGTCCTTTGGGACATTTTTATATTAGAAAGGAGCTATATTCCAAAGGAAAATATCGATGTGATCACCCTGACGCGCACGTTCGAAACTATTGTTAACTCAAGGTTAACTGCTCGCTTTAGTTCCGTGTAATCAACCATATCACTAAATCTAACACCACGCTTTTCATAACACCCACCATACACCACACCACACTACACCACAAAAAAAACACAGTAGTTGAAAACAGTGTCAAGATTTTAGACGCCCACTTAAAAGTTGAGAAAACTGACTTGGACCGATCGAAACATCAGGCTCAACATAACGGAGAGCATTACAAAATATGGAGAGATCAGTCAGGTTGGTAGGACGAACTTTCCGGAGAGCAGGTGATCCCTTTTCGATTAAGGTCAAGATTACGATTTCTTAATTTATTTTGCAGTCCTCCATCGTTTTAAACGTGGGCCGACTGAGCATCACACAGGCTGCCATTGATCGTTACCAGTAGCATTGTAGAGGCGCCGAGTGCGTTATGGTTCACTATTGGGTCTAATAAGGCGCATGCGTCTTCGCAGATGGGTGTCATCCGACTGCAAAGCAAAACAATCAATGTAAGTACCAAGCGCTCTTCCTGTTCACATAATACGTCGCGTAGCTTAATATGTAAAAGCAGAGATATACTAGTAGCACTACAGAGTATAATAAAAAAAGGAAACAGAAAACGGAATGTAAGTTTGCGATGCAGCGTGATCAGACAAATCAGAGGTAACACAACAAAAAAGGGCCAAGAGCCCGACAATCTATTGTTTTCTTTATGAGAATCAACCGTGGGTTTTGCTGTACAATCTCCCAGGGTGGCTTAACTGAATTAGAATTTTGTGATCCGCTCCAGTCCAGCTGCACATTAAAGGATTGTTAAACTGAAATTCTCTTGTTGTACCAAGAAAAAAAAATGCAATTTTGACAAATATGGCTAAAATGTTTCTCTTCATGTACTTTGATTAAGCAAAATAACCATAAGAACGATCAATCACGTGAATATGATGGTGAATGGTATATTCCCCCAGGGGTTGAGCCTCTAAGCATGGCAAGAGATAACACACTTCAACGGATGACCACCTTCCCCTCAACTACGTTCCCAGGGGCTTTTCCTTAGACATTGGGAGGGACAGGAACGTGTTTGTCCTCTCCTTAAAAGAATGGACCGTGCCATTATATGAGAATAACTTAGATCCTTTTCATAAACGGCTGCCAATTCTTTCTTTTGTTAGTATTGAAATTAGACTGACTAAACTCGTTTTTGAGTTTGTAATTCAAAAGAATTTTAACTCTCAAACGAGATTTAAAGGTATACAAAAGAATGTTTAATTAGCAGACATTATTTTATGAAACAAGGGTCTATGGCTTCATCAATATTTATAACTGAAAGTTTAAGCACAACAAGGAAGCTTACGTCATATCCGGCTTCTTCGCGTCGAATTACAGCTTGCGCTTGCGCCTTGAGAGCCAGTAAATCTTCGTGTTCGGAGAGAGAGCCTGTTCTTGGTCTTATTCGAACCAGGTTCACTTCTTCTTCGTCTTCGTCATCTTCCTCCGAAGCCGAGTACCTGTGACGACCATCTGTGGCACTGGTACCTAGTAGTTCATCCGAGGAGGAGTATGGCAACCAGTCGTGAGGGTAGGGAGGTTCAATCCGAGCAATCTGCTCCGCCAAATTAGTGAAGGTAGTATTGCTCGTCAACTACGAAAATAAAAGAAAACAGAAAACGATTCAAAGAATAAATACGCCAATTCATACTTGAAATTACGTAAGAAGTTGCATGCGCGCTTACAGAAAACACGCACACAGATAAAGAATGAATAATTCGAGGAGGAAAACATGAAAAGCTTAACAAAAAGCATGTATCGTAAAGAAACAAGAAGTAATGAAGAAAGAAAGCGCAAGAAGCATATGTTGAATCACTTCTAGGATCCTTACAATATAACATAACAGTACAGAGCACTGTTTCTAGCCTCTCCCGGGGAAAACCAGGAGAGAATGGGTATGATAATCTCTGTACGTAGACTGTTGAATTATCACAACGATTTTGTCAATAACTACAGCAATTTCCAACAGTGTCGTAAAACCAAAACCAAACCAATTACTTACCAATCAGACTACACAGCAAATCTCAAACCGGCGTAGTAAAACCAAAATCTAAGTAATTGTCTAACTACTTTGACACTCAATTGAAAACCGCTCTAACATCGCGTACAGATTAGCAATTTCAAGCCATCATGTCGAGCAGGTTTTTAATATGTTCCCCTTTTCGTGTTCGTTACCTTCCCTGGAGCTTGTCCTGAAGCGTACACATGAGTCATGTGACCCCTAGACGGGTGCTCCCTGAAGATGTCGGGTAACTTGTTTCCTCTAACCCAGCCCTTGAAAACAGTCTGACCGTGATGGTAACCAACATCCTGGAGGAAAACATCAGATAAATGGACAGAAAAATTACGACGCCTTAGAGACTGATACCAACTTAGTCAACACAGTT
>JAHPZR010017115.1:0-7500 GCA_019787425.1 Platygyra sinensis
GCATAGTTTCGCCCTCTAGAAAATGTTCTCGCGAGTGTCTCACGCGTGAAACACATTTCTACGTGAAAAGTGCGTGGATGTGAGATCGTTGTTGACATCATGTAGTTTTCTATCATTGCATCGTCTTACGTTTAGCGATGTTCCACAGTTCCGTTTTAAGCCTAGGGATCTTAAACATCGTTAACAGAAGCATAGTTTCGTCCTCTCGAAAATGTTCTCGTGGGTGTCTCACGCGTGGAACACATTTTTCGTGAAAAGTGCATCAATGTGAGATCGTAGTTGATATCATGCAGTTTTCTATCATGCGTGGAACACATTTTTTTCGTGAAAAGTGCGTGGATGGGAGATCGTTGTTGACACCATTGCATCGTCTCACGTTTACCGATGTGACACAGTCACATTTTCAGTCTCGGGATCTTTAAAATGCTCAATTGGAGTATAGTCTCGCCCTTCTAAAAATGTTCTCGCGGGTGTCTTGCGCGTAGTAAACATTTCTACCTAAAAAGTGCTTGGATGTGAGATCGTTGTCGATATCATGTAGTTTTCTATCATTGCATCGTCTCACGTTCAGCCATGTCCCACAGTCCCGTTTTCAGTCTCGGGATCGTAAAAAAATCCTAACAGAAGCATAGTTTCGCCCTCTAGAAAATGTTCTCGCGAGTGTCTCACGCGTGAAACACATTTCTACGTGAAAAGTGCGTGGATGTGAGATCGTTGTTGACATCATGTAGTTTTCTATCATTGCATCGTCTTACGTTTAGCGATGTTCCACAGTTCCGTTTTAAGCCTAGGGATCTTAAACATCGTTAACAGAAGCATAGTTTCGTCCTCTCGAAAATGTTCTCGTGGGTGTCTCACGCGTGGAACACATTTTTCGTGAAAAGTGCATCAATGTGAGATCGTAGTTGATATCATGCAGTTTTCTATCATGCGTGGAACACATTTTTTTCGTGAAAAGTGCGTGGATGGGAGATCGTTGTTGACACCATTGCATCGTCTCACGTTTACCGATGTGACACAGTCACATTTTCAGTCTCGGGATCTTTAAAATGCTCAATTGGAGTATAGTCTCGCCCTTCTAAAAATGTTCTCGCGGGTGTCTTGCGCGTAGTAAACATTTCTACCTGAAAAGTGCTTGGATGTGAGATCGTTGTCGATATCATGTAGTTTTCTATCATTGCATCGTCTCACGTTCAGCCATGTCCCACAGTCCCGTTTTCAGTCTCGGGATCGTAAAAAAATCCTAACAGAAGCATAGTTTCGCCCTCTAGAAAATGTTCTCGCGAGTGTCTCACGCGTGAAACACATTTCTACGTGAAAAGTGCGTGGATGTGAGATCGTTGTTGACATCATGTAGTTTTCTATCATTGCATCGTCTTACGTTTAGCGATGTTCCACAGTTCCGTTTTAAGCCTAGGGATCTTAAACATCGTTAACAGAAGCATAGTTTCGTCCTCTCGAAAATGTTCTCGTGGGTGTCTCACGCGTGGAACACATTTTTCGTGAAAAGTGCATCAATGTGAGATCGTAGTTGATATCATGCAGTTTTCTATCATGCGTGGAACACATTTTTTTCGTGAAAAGTGCGTGGATGGGAGATCGTTGTTGACACCATTGCATCGTCTCACGTTTACCGATGTGACACAGTCACATTTTCAGTCTCGGGATCTTTAAAATGCTCAATTGGAGTATAGTCTCGCCCTTCTAAAAATGTTCTCGCGGGTGTCTTGCGCGTAGTAAACATTTCTACCTGAAAAGTGCATGGATGTGAGATCGTTGTCGATATCATGTAGTTTTCTATCATTGCATCGTCTCACGTTCAGCCATGTCCCACAGTCCCGTTTTCAGTCTCGGGATCGTAAAAAAATCCTAACAGAAGCATAGTTTCGCCCTCTAGAAAATGTTCTCGCGAGTGTCTCACGCGTGAAACACATTTCTACGTGAAAAGTGCGTGGATGTGAGATCGTTGTTGACATCATGTAGTTTTCTATCATTGCATCGTCTTACGTTTAGCGATGTTCCACAGTTCCGTTTTAAGCCTAGGATCTTAAACATCGTTAACAGAAGCATAGTTTCGTCCTCTCGAAAATGTTCTCGTGGGTGTCTCACGCGTGGAACACATTTTTCGTGAAAAGTGCATCAATGTGAGATCGTAGTTGATATCATGCAGTTTTCTATCATGCGTGGAACACATTTTTTTCGTGAAAAGTGCGTGGATGGGAGATCGTTGTTGACACCATTGCATCGTCTCACGTTTACCGATGTGACACAGTCACATTTTCAGTCTCGGGATCTTTAAAATGCTCAATTGGAGTATAGTCTCGCCCTTCTAAAATGTTCTCGCGGGTGTCTTGCGCGTAGTAAACATTTCTACCTGAAAAGTGCAAGGATGTTAGATCGTTGTCGATATCATGTAGTTTTCTATCATTGCATCGTCTCACGTTTAGCCATGTCCCACAGTCGCGTTTTCAGTCTTGGGATCTTGGAAATCCTCAATAGCTGCATATTGTCGCCCTCTCTAAAATGTCCTTGCGGATGTCTCACGCGTGGAACACATTTCTACGTGAAAAGTGCGTGGATGTGAGATTGTTGTTGATATCATGTAGTTTTCTATCATTGCATCGTCTCGCTTTTAGTGATGTGACAGAGTCGCATTTTCACTCTTGGGGTCTTAGAAATCCTAAAAAGTGCATAGTTTTGTACTCTCTAAAAAGTCCTTGCGGGTGTCTGACGCGTAGTAAATATTCCTACCTGAAGAGTGCGTCTATGTGAGATCGTTGTCGATATCATGTAGTTTTCTATCATTGCATCGTCTCACGTTTAGCGATGTCCCACAGTCGCATTTTCAGTCTTGGAATCTTGGAAATCCTCAATAGCTGCATATTGTCGCCCTCTCTAAAATGTCCTAACGGATGTCTCACGCGTGGAACACATTTCTACGTGAAAAGTACGTTGATGTGAGATCGTTGTCGATATCATGTAGTCTTCTATCATTGCATCGTCTCGCGTTTAGCGATGTGACACAGTGGCATTTTCAGTCTCTGGGTCTTTGAAATCCTTAATAGCTGCATAGTTTCGTACTCTCTAAAGTGTCCTTGCGGGTGTCTGACGCGTGAAAAATATTTCTACGTTGAAATTGCGTAAATGTGAGATATTTGTCGATATCATGTAGTTTTATTCCATTGCATCGTCCCGCGTTTAGCGATGTGACACAGTCGCATTTTCATTCTCGGGATTTTTAAAATCCTTAATAGGTGCATTATCTCGCCCTCTCAAAAATGTCCTCCTTGGTGTCTTGCACAGAGTAAATATTTCTACGTGAAGAGTGTGTGTATGTGATATCTTTGTCGATATCATGTACTTTTCTATCGTTGCATCGTCTCACGTTTAGCGATGTCCCACAGTCCCGTTTTTAGTCTCGAGATCTTGGAAATCCTTAACAGAAGCATAGTTTCGCACTCTCGAAAATGTTCTCGCGGATGTCTCACGCGTGGAACACATTTTCTACGTGAAAAGTGCGTGGATGTGAGATCGTTGTTGATATCATGTAGTTTTCTATCATTGCATCGTCTTACGTTTAGCGATGTTCCACAGTTCCGTTTTAAGTCTAGGGATCTTAAAAATCGTTAACAGAAGCATAGTTTCGTCCTCTCGAAAATGTTCTCGTGGGTGTCTCACGCGGGGAACACATTTTTCGTGAAAAGTGCATCGATGTGAGATCGTAGTTGATATCATGCAGTTTTCTATCATTGCGTCGTCTAGCGTTTAGGGATGTGTCACAGTGGCGTTTTCAGTCTCGGGATCTTGGAAATCCTTAACAGAAACATAATTTTGCCCTTTCGAAAATGTTCTCGTGGGTGTCTCACGCGTGGAACACATTTTTCGTGAAAAGTGCATCGTTGTGAGATGGTAGTTGATATCATGCAGTTTTCTATCATTGCATCGTCTAGCGTTTAGGGATGTGTCACAGTGGCGTTTTCAGTCTCGGGATCTTGGAAATCCTTAACAGAAACATAATTTTGCCCTCTCGAAAATGTTTTCGCGGGTGTCTCACGCGTGGAACACATTTCTTTCGTGAAAAGTGCGTGGATGGGAGATCGTTGTTGACACCATTGCATCGTCTCACGTTTACCGATGTGACACAGTCACATTTTCAGTCTCGGGATCTTTAAAATGCTCAATTGGAGTATAGTCTCGCCCTTCTAAAAATGTTCTCGCGGGTGTCTTGCGCGAAGTCAATATTTCTACCTGAAAAGTGCATGGATGTGAGATCGTTGTCGATATCATGTAGTTTTCTATCATTGCGTCGTCTCACGTTTAGCGATGTCCCACAGTTTTCTTTTCAGTACGACTCGAGATCTTGGAATTTCTCAAGAGCGGCATAGCCTTGAAGTCTCCTAAATGTCCTCGGGGTTGTCTTACGCGTGGAGCACATTTCCACGTGAAAAGTGCGTGGATGTGAGATCGTTGTCGATATTATGTAGATTTCTTTGAATGCATCGTCTCACGTTTACCGATGTCCCACAGTCTTGTTTTCGGGAAGTCTCGAGATCTTAAAAATCCTCAACAGTGGCATAGCGTCGTCTTCTCCTAAATGTGCTCGCGGGTGTCTCACGCGTGGAACACATTTCTACTTGAAAAGTGCGTGGATATCATGTAGTTTTCTTTCATTGCATCGTCTCACGTTTAGCGATGTTCCACAGTCCCGTTTTCAGTTTTGGGATCTTCGAAATCCTTAACAGAAGCATAGTTTCGCCCTCTCGAAAATGTTCTCGCTTGTGTCTCACGCGTGGAACACATTTCTACGTGAAAAGTGCGTAGATGTGAAGTTGTTTTCAATGTCATATAGTCTTCTATCATTGTATCGTCTCACGTTAAGGATGATAAAAATCCCGAGAATGAAAATGCGGCTTTGTCACATCGCTAAACGAGGGACGATGCAATGGAATAAAACTACATGATATCGACAAATATCTCACATTGACGCAATTTCACGTAGAAATATTTTTCACGCCTCACACCCGCAAGGACACTTTAGAGAGTACGAAACTATGCAACTATTGAGGATTTCAGACCCAGAGACTGAAAATGCGACTGTGTCACATCGCTAAACGCGAGACGATGCAAAGGAAGAAAACTACATTATATCGACAAGAATATTTCATCCACGCACATTTTACGTAGAAAAATTGATCACGCGTGAAACACCCGCGAGAATATTAGAGAGCGCGAATCCTTGCAGCTTTTAAGGATGTCTAGGATCCGGAGACTGAACACACAACTGTGACAAATCGCTATACGCGAGACGATGCAATGAATCAAAACTACATGAGATCGAAAAGAATCTCACGTCCACGCCATTTTCACGTAAATATATTTTCCACGTGTTAGACACCGGCCAGGACATATTAGAGAGGGTGAAACCTTGCACCTTTTGAGGAAATCCAAGATCAAGAGGTCGAAAACGCGACTGTGGAACATCGATCGCTAAACACGAGATGATGCAATGGAAAAAAACTACATGACATCGACAACAATCTGTCTCGTCACTTTGAATTGAAACCACTAAAAACAAGGACGGCAAGCACGCTTATGGAAAATAAAAACGAAATAGAACAATTTCGATATATCAAAATTCAGCCAAAACTGGTCTCTGAGGAATAAATACAGAGTTTGGGGGTTTTACTTCCTCGGAGCCGCACGATGATGTCTATATAAACAATAGTCTCTATTTGGCTCGAAAATATGCTCTGATATTTGTCCGCGGACATTATTTGTTCCGGGAAGCGAACAGTTTTCCGAGAGCGTAGCTCGAGGAAAACTGTGGGCTTCGAGGAACAGATAATGTCCAAGGACAAATATCCGAGCATATTTTCGCCCCAAATGGAGACTATCGTGTTTATTATCCTTCAAATCTTTTACGCTACGCGCGTACTTTTGAAAACTGGGGTATATTCACGTGACGAGTTTAAACCAATCGCGCGCGAGCGAAAAGATTTGATGGATTATAGTATTTATACTGGGCATCAGAAAATCATACAAAAGAGGATTATATCAAAGCAATAATATTCTATAAATCGTAGTTAACCATTTTACATTTTACTTGTCGGTGATAGCCTGTACATTAATGGGAAGGAATTAGCCAAACAATCAGACAGCAACAAAATGCCAGAGAGAGATTATTTAATAGTATTTACTGAGTTATGTTCTTGAAGGTCACTTTAGATTTTACTTTCATGTAAGTTTTTTCTAAGTGCTTTTATAGTGTCTTAATTATCTATAATTTTCGAAATATCGTACATTTCCTCAAACACATGCTACAAGTTGTAGATAATGCCGTGTTTTGGCAAAACGTATTGTTATATTTCGAAAAGGATCCACTCAGTCCGAGTTTTTAGACGTTTTCTATTGTGGTCACGTGACATACCAAATATGGGCGTGGTTCGAAACATTTAAAGGAAACGTGAATCGAAAAAACACGGTAAACTTTGATGCCCTCTGGACTTCAGGAGCCAAAAAAGGAGGTTTTGAGATTTCCTTAGCAACAGACTTTTAGTTAAATTTCTCTCCCCTTAAAGCGAGCGAACGACGAGCGAGCGCCGGGGATAATCTCGCTCGCATTTCTGAGAGCGATGCAGTTGAAAAGGGAATAAGATGAGTGGCTTAATTCCGGGTTCATTGTATGCAATTAATGATCTACGACACGATACGACAAAACTGTGTGCTGTTCACCGATTAAGTATGACGCGACTGAATCGATCAATAATGCGTCCACGATTAGTTCGTTCGAAAAGAAAATGAATTGCGGCGGGATCGATGTTTTTATGGCTATTTTGATAAATGTCCAGCATGAACCATCGCGTTGCAACGCATTGTGCCACGAAGTGATTATGGAATTCATGTTTGCTAGCATCTTGCTTAGCATTAAATTTTCGTGGGGATATTGACCTTTTTCTGTAGTAAGGATTTATAAAACTGTTCTTTGGCTGTACAGTATGCATGGCGCCAATTGCTAACGCTCAATCAGATCAGATGCAAGCGTTAAGGCACTTTCACGGTTATCCGTTAGATCTTTTTCACAGCCGTTAAACGGTTTCCGATTGTTTTCATGATCCGTTAAGCAGGATTATTAAGCCGTTCAGTAGACCGTTAGGGCAGAGCGTTAACGTTAGAACGTTGTAACGAACCGTTAAGCAAAACTTGCTAGCCGTTAGAATGTTAGCACAAAGCGTTAGAACGCTTTGTAGGCCGTTAACTATCCATTAGTTATCCGTTAGTTTTTAGCCGTTTAACGGATAAGTGTTTAAGTATGTTTTCCTGTGAATAGTTACAGTTACTGCGTTCAATAACAAGCAACTATTGATCTTCAAGAATCCTAAGTTGAATCAATTCAACGCATAATAAAACCATGAGTTAGGTCTCATTAACTTTTCAACGAAACTGTAAACAAGAGAAAGGGCCAATTTTGCATGATGTTCAATACATTTAAAAGTTAGACCA
>JAHPZR010017115.1:12500-30000 GCA_019787425.1 Platygyra sinensis
TTGGTAGCCTGTGGCACAGAAGGAATCTAGACCTCCAATGCACGACTCCTCCCTTGGACATCTATGTGGCAAAGGCAAAGTGTGTGGGAACTCAATGAAGGAATGGTGAATTATCGACGAGTTGATGCTTTTAGCAGGACTATAGGTGATACCAACGAGACTGTTCGTAAACCTTTCATAAATGTGTTTGTATGTTTCATTTTCCCATGTCCACCAATAACCAGTCTTGAGAGTAGCATAGTCGTTTTCACAGTTTAATCCGTCTTGTTCACAAGGTTTGCAGCCTTCCAAACCGATGAACACGGTAAAAATTTGTTAAGCATCTACAAGCGCGATACCCAGCAAAAGAAGTGGTATTGGTTCCTGTTAAACAAGCAAACAAGCAAATATTTAACAATTATTCTACGAGCGCGTTGGATATGAGATGATAGATAGCCAACGAGGCGCGTAGCGCCGAGTTGGCTATAATCATCTCATATCCAACAAGCGCGAGTGGAATAATTGTTTTATTAAAAACGCCCCCAAAATATAGAAAACTAGACTACAATAAAAACAAAAAGGCCCAAAAAATCACGCATACGCTCGCCATGTTTGTAGATCATGGTATAATGGCTCATATACCATGATAGCTTAGCCAATGAAAACTCTAGAATTGCATTATCCAATGATCCAGTTTTTAATAATGTGAGATAGAATAAATAAAAAATAAATATACGGCATTTATATAGCGCTTTATCCGGATGCTCAAGGCGCTTTACAACACTTTGGGGGACTTTGCCAGACTGCTTATTTAGGCGCAAATTACAGCCGCGCCGTTCACAATCTTTATTAGAGAGAATAGTAGGTTACACAGGTGCCCCCAGAACAGAATAAGTGATCAACAATCACACCGGGGACATTCTCTACTCTTTTCGAACAGTGTGTGGGTTCTTTAACGTCCCACGGCAGTACTATAAATTATTGATTAAGTTCAGTTTCTCATTTGTTTAAATTCATTGTTAATGGACAATTTTTGCGGTTCTGTTTAGAAGCATATTATTATGGTCACAAAAAGCCTGAATACTGCATTTCTAGGAAGTGGCTTGTTTGAAGATATCAGTTCTCTACTCATTTATTACCTTGCGGACAAGCAATGCAATCCCGTGCCTTCACACCCGGTGCTTTATCATAGGGGACGAAAGTGCCATTGGGACACCTCATGCAACTTTCCTTAACAAAAGCTTGAGTGTCAGAGTAAAAGCCACCTGCAAGAAGTAATTTTAGCATCGTAAATAAAGTTACTCGAACTAAATAATGATATAACTATTTGGGACACAAAGACATGACATCACGATGGTTTGTAATGAAAGAGAACATTGTTATGCTGACCTTGCCATTTAAAGAAGAAACGGCTCAAGCAATACAGGGCTAAACCGTTCAAGCTATCTCAATTTTCTCTTTCATGGAATTCTGCAGCACAGATTCACTTTTGTCGAGAAATGCAAGTACTAATGGAAAGAATGTTCATTGATTTGAAGATTTTGTGAATTTCAGTCAAATTTGTTAAAGCGGAATCAGCTTGGTTGAATTGACGATTTTGGCAATTTTTCGCCAGCCATAACTGTAAATTACCTATAGATAGACCCTTTGCATGATGGCGCTTAAATTTGAATAACAATACTTTGTACATTCTTAGCCTTAGGTTCATGTTTCAAGACAAAGGAACTTTCACATGAATGTGAGGCTAAGGATGTACAAAGTATTGTTATCCCAGGAGCTAGATCGTAATATGACTCATAGTAACTTCTTGTTTACCCAAGTCAAAGAGAAGCAATGCCCAACTCGTCATTTTTGCCAAATTCGTCAACGTTTTGGGGCTATCCTAGCCAGCTCATGTCTATTTCCTCAGAATCGTCAGAATCGTCACTTTCGCCAAAAGCGTGTTTTTGGCAAGTTCAGCAACGTTTAGGCCCCTCCTAGCCAGTTCATGTCTGTTTACTTCATACCTTTTTTTGGAAGAACCATGACGAAATTGCGTCAGAATCGCCATTTTTGCTAAAAGCGTGGTTTTCGCAAAATATGTCAACTTTTTAGGGTTCTTTTAGCAAGAGGATAATTATTCGCTCGTATAATTTTGCCAACAGCCTCGCAAAAATCTCCTCAAAATCGTTGCTTTCTAGAGGTGGATTTTTGGTCAGTGTGAGATCACTTGGCTACAGCTGCAATGTATCGTCGATTTCATAACAGGGATGGCGCAGTAATGAGAGCGCTCGCCTCCCACCAATGTGACCCGGGTTGGATTCCCGGACCCGGCGTCATATGTGGGTTGAGTTTGTTGTTGGTTCCCTACCCTACTTCGGTTTTCCCTTCTCCTCAAACACCAACATCTCCAAATTCCAATTCGATCCTGTAATACACGGGCCTTTCAAACGAGTTCTTGAGAACTCCTTGTGCTCCGTCGGTAAACAAATTACATTTAAACGATGAATGGATTGGTGACCTGGATTAAGTGTAAATAATGGAGAAGCGTTCTCAAGTCGAAATACTGAGAAGAAGAATGTTCTGAGCCCCCACGGGAGTCGAACCCATGGCCTTCCAGATACCGGTTGGACGCTCTGACCACTGAGCTCTGGGAGATCTCATGGAGACCAAGGTCATATGAGAACGCTTCTCCATTATTTATACTTTATCCAAGTCATCAATCCATTTATCATTTTAAAATCACATTTATCATTTCGACATGTTGAGCCTTGCAGTATGACAGGACACTTGACACACATATAAGAACCTAATATTTGACCTTACTAACTACGAGTCCCCCATGGCTCAGTGGGTAGAGCGTCCAACCGGTATCTGGAAGGTCATGGGTTCGACTTCCGTTGGGGGCTCCGAAAACTCTTTTTCTAGGTATTTCGACTTGAGAATGCTTCTCCATTATTTAAATTACGTTTACATTTTTTTAGCTAACACTGTTCCTGAAAAACTTCAATCATAAACAAACAAAACAACACAAAACAAAAAGTGAACAATGACAACAAAATTAACGAAAACAACAAGTCAAGCTGTAAAACCGGTATCAGATTTTGATATTTAAGAAGTGCTGATAAATTGTTGAGATAGTGCTACCTGCAGGACATTCCAAACACTCTAGTTTACTAGGGTCGCTGACTGATGAATCGACAAACGTTCCAACTGGACATGGGAGTACAAGTAACCTGTTCTTGTCTTTAACTTTATTTGCAAATCCAGACTGAGCAAAGACCTTGACCAGGCTGTTTACCATGAAAATGTCATCCTCTGCAGCGATATAGTCACTGTCATCTTGCCCCAGGCCACTAAACCCGAAGAAAAATCACGTTAACATACTTCCGAAAAGTCCTGTCGAAAACTGTTAATGTCGAGTATTTACTTTTTACTTGGTTTTTAAAATTTGTAGTCCCTAATCTAGGGCCACAGGTATATTGGTTGTACAACTATTAAGTCTAACGCTCTTGAAAAAACGTGTGATAGATTGATTGATATTGCAAAAGTCAATGCACGCAATTAAAGATCGAAGTGAAACGTTTCTTACAGATGAATTTTGCAACGTTCTGTTTGATCTGCCTCCATTAATTTCAGGATGCCAATTTTTCCTTCATCCATGCTTCTACGAAATACAAAGACATCATTATTCATTAGAACAGATGTAGGCACTGGAAATAAGTTTGCATGCATATTTTCAGAGGAAAATTTTGTGGACATTACAAATTGGAAGGGCTTGAATTTGATCTTGTAGCTTTTCAGCAACTGAGAACTCAATATATATTTTCAGAACATATATTATAAATTCAAAAAAGACATTGTGCCAGAAAAACTTTGCTTACATAATTGGATTCAGGCCATAAATGTCACTGAAAGATTGAAGGCTAACATTTTTCAGATCTGTCCGTATCATATATCTTGGAAGGAAAAAAACAAAACAAAACACATAAGTATCCACCAATATTATGTGGCGATTAACCGCTGTCTGGTTAGCTCATGATCAGTTGGTAGAGCGGAAGGTCGAGAGTTTGAGCACCAGATGAGACCGGACCAACACTGAGGGTCTTAAAGTAACTTAGGAGAATGTGCCGCCTTTGTCATTACATGTGCCAATGATCAGACGGTCAAGTCCTCTCGGATAAGGACTGTAAACCGTAGGCTCAGTCTGTTGCATCTTCAGTGTTACATGGTTAGCTGGGAGACGTTAAAGAATCCAAACAGTTATCGAAATGAGTACAGCACGTAGTTCCCGGTGTTGGGGTCTGGCCTTGTCGCACGGATTGGTGCTTCACATAGGTTAACCTCATTGCACCTTTCCCCGTTGGACAGATTTGTCCAAGAAAGTTACTATGACTATTACTATGCCGTCTCAAAATCGCATTTATTTTAAAGTAACCTGATTATGAGCTGAAAAAGGTCGCATGATTCCCTCACAAACTTTGAAGAAAGCGGTAATATGTATAGGTTAAGTCAAGGTTCCCTTCCATTTTTGCGAAAATAGATAAGCCAATCGGCTTTGCCCATTCTTTATTTTTCGTTCTCTATTCCCCAACCCGATCCCAATCTTCAATCCTCATGGCTTTTCCCCATTCCCTAACCCGTAATCCCCACTCTCCATCTCAATTTTTACATTTTTTAATTTTCATTTTCTTTCCCCCATTTCACGTTAATTTCCTTACATGAGCCACTTCCATGAGCGAGTGCATTTGTTTGATGGTTTGTCTATGGCCGTTCTGTGGCTTGAAAGTGTTCGCGTAAGATGGAACCAAGCGATCAGTTTGGCCAATGAAAACAAACGAAAATAAAATGTTGATGTACAATAACAAATGGTGACCTCTCCTTACATAAGCAGCTTTTTATATGGACTAGTGCTGCACGTGAAAGCCTGTGATCCAATAGTCTTGATAGGGTTATCAGAAAGCATTCTACAAAATACATAACAGGAGACATTCTTAGGATCATGGAATCAGTATTTTTTTTTAAAAAAACCTAACTAAAACAATGTCTCAGTTGTATGCAGAGTATATAAATTAAAATCATTTATTTATACAACTCTTTTAATAATGTTATCTTCAAAAGGCACATGTGGAGCTGAGGGCGAAAAAAGGTTTGTTACAAAACTTGCCCAGCCCTCCTCAAAAATGTAATGATCCAACCCGTTCTTGTTCTGAATTTGACAGAAGCCGTTTCCCTTGACTTTCAAGTGCCACTAACTCTAATTCTTTTCCTTTAATAAAATCTATTTTCCCTGATTACTTCAGCGAAAAAAATATCTCTACGTTTCTACAGGTGTTTGAACATGTAATTGCATTGATAAGTAAATAAAGATGGTGAATTTTTGAACTGGGTAGTGAAATGTGGAAGGTGAATTGATCAACCTGACACGAACGTACGACAAAGAAAAAATCTGAGTCCCCGACAGGAATCTAACTAATGACCTCCTGAACACCGGGCGGACGTTCGTGTCATGTTGATCAATTCACCTTTCAAGTGTAATTTCTATGTTCATGACCGTGCAAAGTGGGATCTGAGTGGGTCTACTACTAAGTGATGTCACTTCGGGAACGTGTATTGCGACACATCTTCCTTCCATTCTGCAACGATTTTTTCACGTACTCACGATCGCATGTTCGCATATTTTTTTTCTCAGAAACAAAACATTGTTAATCCCGAAATGACGTCAGGAGTCAACTCGTTCCATTCTCCGCTATTCCTCGGTTGTGAGCATGGAAACAGCAAATTTAAAAAAATTAAAAAATTAAAAAATTGATTCAAAATTAACGAAAATAGCTACATCGATAACATTTTCGCAGTGGTGATCAGGAGAAAAAGGAAATTCATATTAGGGAATAAAAATTTTGGGGGTCGGTGGCACTGTAAATAGATTTCTGGAATACGTAAGACACACTGCGTATATGCCTTACTCACTTTGTCTTCATCATACTCCACATAACAAGAAATAATTTCTCCACTGACAGTCATACAAGAGTTTTCCATGTTGATGGTCATCCAAGATTGTGGAATTCTAGATTCTGGCAAAATATTTATATCTTTCGGGAAATGTCAGAAGATTATCCAGTAAATTTTCTTTTCTTTATGTGTCCTTGTTCTTCAAACTACAGCATAAATACAATTCATAAATAAGGGATAAATAAAGCTGTTGTTGTTGTGTTGTTGTTGTTGTCATATGGGTGTTGCTTTGGCTGAGCTTTGTTTGCTGAGCAAGAGCACTCAACACTCCCAAGTGGGATATATTGACCACGCCACAGGTGTTCCCATTTATGTTGATAGCAAGCTCATAGAAAGCTTCAATTACAAATATACCATAAGTATTAGCCCAGCAAAGGTGAGGGAGAAACCGCAAGTTTATGTAGAAAATAGAGAACACGGGTTGTGGAAGGAGGGAAGATTCTCTTCACTTGCTAAGAATGCTTCGATTTCTATATCCCGGATGACAGAAACTTCCCCAACAAAGTACTGGGTCTAGTTACGTCACAAGTTACATAAACTCATTTATTTTGATAAAATAGATTCCCTTTTTAATTCAGCAGACACTGAAAGCAAGTGATTACCTATAATAGTAATAGTAATAGTAATAGTAATAGTAATAGTAATAGTAATAGTAATAGTAATAGTAATAGTAATAGTAATAGTAATAGTAATAGTAATAGTAATAGTAATAGTAATAGTAATAGTAATAGTAATAGTAATAGTGATAGTGATAGTGATAGTAATAGTAATAGTAATAATAATAATAAAATAATACTAATAATAATAATAATAATAACACAATTTATTTAAGGCGGGCAGCACGGAATAGTATACAAACTTAAGTCATGTCTAATTCAGTTTAAGCATGATTCTAGCTTCACGTACATTATTTCCAGTTTGTTAAGGCTCTTGAACGTCTGATCAGGGATGACTTGGAGACGATTCTCATTAAGCAATCTATTAAAATCAAATTGAAATATTTCATTGTTAGACTCACATCGGTTCCACAACACAGAAAAGCCTTTCAAAAGTTTTATGAAAGGCTAGCCCGTGAACATGAGTTGAAGCTAGAGAAATGTGAATTCAGTTATTGCTTGGTGCGGGGTCGAAAAATTTTGGCTTGATCTGTCACATATTCTCTAATAATAGAAAACGTAAATCTCTGAAGTGTCAGTTTTGAGGGAAGTGATTGGATGGTTTGAACTTCCATACTTACAAGTAACGAACCAATGCAAGGTTGGAAAAGGTTTCCTTTGATATCGTGCTGATGAGGTTTTTATGCAGAAATCTGAGGAAAGACAGTGGAAGATGTGTTAGAAGTACCTGTATACCCTCACAATGGTAAAGGGGTGGGTGAGGAGGGAGTGGATGAAGCCAAAAATAGGGTTTTCATTACAAAAAGACGTACCAATTCTGTTCTGTCTGTCTACTGACGTCTTATATAATCTGTGCGGTAGCTTCAAATGCCTCTTGGAGGGTTAAGTTTTGTCAGAAGGTTGGCAAAATTGAAACCATCAACGCAATGGATTCAATATACAAAATATTACTAGGATGGTTTTTCCCCGTTGATTCACCTTTGATATTTTAAGATAAAAACCGTAGAGACCATGCTGATTTACGCTTGCCAATTTGGAAAATCAAACTAGTTTTTCACATGTTTTTATCACTGAAACGAAGGCTGTGAACCCCGATTTTTCTTTTGTTTTCGTTTCTGAAACAAGTAATTCATTATATGTCCTCAGTAAAATTTTGAAGAAAGTCTATCGTGTAGAAAATTTTCGCGCGAACTTCGTCTTAAATCCGCCAGCTTAGATCTGCCCTCTGTCTCAAAGATAGAAAACAAGTTAATTCATGAACAATTAATCGAATGATAATGAGTATAATGGCATGTGTGAAGGTGTTAATTCTTCAACGCTGCACTAGGAAACTGGAGAGAAAAGTCAAAAGTGGTCAAACTTAGCTTAAACAGCGTGTCAAAATGAGTTTTTGTTTTTCTATGGTATTGCATGGCGACATGTAGGAACGGATGACGATATGATTCAAGATCTCAGAGTAGCTTCTCTTTTCTGATCCTCCTCCCATCTTGTAAGCCCAAAGGTTAACTATAACTACTAAACTGCTAATAAGAAGTACTGGAAAATACTAGCAGCAACACTGAAGATAAAGAGACCAAGTCAGTAGGCATCGCCTTTTAAGAGGGCCACTAGGATCATTATTCCTCATATCCCTGTTTCTTTTTTTCAGAACGTACATGTAAACCAGTTCTATTGTCTTGGAGAACATTCCTCTGGGTAGATATTGAATTTCATTTGACGACAAATCTCTGCAAAAAGAATGAAAATACAATTGTTTGTCTCAAAACGTGTTTGCGGTATTCAGCTCAAGTAGATAACGTTTTTTAATCCCTCCGTTTCCGGTGAGCAAATTTCACATAAAGCAAATCGGAGCAGTTTCTCACTTTGGTTCTCATTTACAGAAGTAAAGAAAAATACTGAAGCCCCTTGACCAAGCAACAATCATTTGTTTTTCCCTCTGTGGTACAAATGACCTCGGTATAATTGCCACTAAAAATCAAAGAAATCGTGGCCAAGGTCAAAAAATCGATTTTGTTCATACTTCGACAGTTTGGAGGCCTAGCTAAATAACTTAAGTAAGTAAATCAATTAAGTTTTTTGAAACAACTTACATAACGGCAGAAATTCACAAAAACTGTCATCGTACCGAAAGCTCAGATTTCACTTCACGATAATCAGAAATTTTACACTTTTCAGCTTCTTGCCACACTGAAGTTTACATCGCTGTGAAACGTTCTCAGCTTCTTCCTTACAAAGATATTGTATTGAAAACGTCAAAAAACAAAATTGATTTCCTTTAGTTATTTACCTAGGCCTTCAAACTGCCGAAGTATGAGCAATCTCGATTTTTCGACCGTGGCCACATTTTTAGAATTTTTTTTGATTTTTACTGACATCCATCCTTAAATAGTACAGTGGTCAAATCTCGCCCAAAAGAATTAGAGTTAGACTAAAGACAAGAAGAAAAAGAAGACAGAAAAGAAGACAAATAACTTACTGACAAATAGCTTACTGTGATAAGCATAGAGATTTGGGAAAAGTTATAAACACATGAAATGATGACCAGTTAAATCTGATACAGAAAATCCAGCATACGTTTCAAGGCATATCTTCAACAAAATGTTATGGATGGAAAAGTTCTAACTTCATCCTACAGAACTTACTCAGAACAACAAATCATGAAAGTTTCAGTTCAATTAGCCAAATCCTTCTAAAAATATCTTTTCTCAAGGAAAAAATAACTCGTTTTGAGAAACCGAGCTTTAAACTTATGGCAACAGAAATTGTCAAAATAAAACTTCGTAATCTTAACATTCGAATTCCGTTAAAAACCAAATTTAAACATACTTACAAGAAGAACAAACGTGGTTGGTTAGAAAATATATCTGCAGGTATATGTTGAATTTTATTTGAGTCCAGGTGCCTGTAATAAAAAAAAAACATGAGCAGTTTAATCATAGCTTGTCAAACCAACCTCACTTACGATAACTTAGTACACTCTTAACTCAAAACAGTAATAAATAAAATAAAAGCGATGGTCAATTAAAAGTTGGTGACGTGAAGGCTACAACAGTTCCTCATAAAGTAAATCAAAGATAAATTTCCGAAACAAGAATGTTCTGAGGGCAGATTTAAAAGATGAAAGAGATGTATTTTTTAACAGAATCCGGTAGACTGTTCCATATTACACGAGCAGAGAAAGAAAAGCCCCGTTCACCATATGTCACAGAATTCACAGTAGGGACAGTAATTTAAAAAGTAGTTTAGAGGATAAGCGTAGGGTTCGTTGCAAGTGATATTGTTGCAGTAAAAATAACATTTCATTACATTATGGGCCTGGAAATACAAAGCAAAGGTTATCTAAAAAGTACTTCTATTAGCCATACAATAAATAACTTATTAACCTCGAACGCTCGGTCTTTACGGGAAAGTCTTAAGGCCCGTTTACACAAGCGATTTTTTTCGCAGCAACTAGATGCAATTTTTGTCGCAGCAATTTTGAAGCTGCAACTTTAGCGCGACAAAAATTGCATCGAGTTGCTGCGACAAAAATCGCCCTCGTAAACCGTGGCCTTTAAAGAAGCAGTGTCACGAGGATTTTGCTGTTTTAGGTCAATTCTGTGCTAAAATCATTACTTTGAAGCTTAATCATAAACAACATGCTTCTGTAAAGCAACGACGAAGATATCAAATGAATTTTATCAGTGAGAGCTAGCCATAATAAATTTCTTGAGGATTTTTGGAACACGCAGCATCAAAGCTCGAAAACATTGGCCAATTTTTTCAAGGTTCAAACCATTTTTATCCTTGCCATCCGTAGCGACAGGCGACAGGAAACAGTTTCAGTACATTTAAATGCTCCTGAATAACAAAACTAGATCATTAGTTTTAGAGTTAAATTAATGCCAAGACACCTTAATTCTGGGTTGCCAAATTGCGCGACAATGCCCTCAACCCCGAAATTTTTTTCTTGGTTAAAAAGTAGTTAGCAGTGTTACCGTTGTAAATTTTTATCCTCGGTTATACCTGCAGCCTAATTATAACCTTTCGGGGGAAAGTGCTAAATGCAGTGCTGGGAGTTAGAAACATGTAAGCGTAATAAGGAGTATTGTAAAACGTTATCGATATACTTACAGTCTTCTCAAGTTTATCATAGTGGAGAAAACATTTTCTGGTAAAACCTGGATGTTATTTCCTGTTAGGCGTCTGCGATATACAGAGAAATAATTTTTAAAATGGGGGGCTTTAATATTGAGGTTTAAACTATTACACATTGCAATATGATATAATAATAGAGTTTTGTTTAAAATGGAAAGACCAAGCGTCTAAAAAATAACTTTCTCGTCTGTTCAGTAGTTCAATAATAGTTCCATAATTTTGCGTTGTTGTGGTTGATGTTCGTCAATTTTATGTATATTGACTACATAGCTTATTGCAGTGAATCTGACTCAGGATTCCTATCGTGAAGTGCGCGACACGGAATAAGAATAAGGAATTCGCATTTTTAGAATCAAAATAAGAAAGTGATTTTCTTTTCTTTTCCTCGCATTGTTTGTAAGAGAAAATAAAATAGCATTTTAGTTTCTGTTTCTAGCAAGTTCTAGAAACAAAAACAAATTGGGTTTATTGTTTATGTTTACGTTTCATGTTTCCAGGGCGTTTCTCGCTCTCCCACATTTTCACTTTTATTTCTACAACAGATAGGAACAAAGAAACTGCTTTCTATCTTTAAAAAAAGTAATAATAAAAGTTTAAGGTTTAACTTATAAATATTCCACCCTCGGGATCACTTATCATAGCAATTGCTTTACTTTCACATCCGAAACATGCAAAACGCAGAGCTAGTATGTAAACCATTGATCTAAATACTTACAGATTTTCTACTCTTATCAAAGAGGAGAAAACATTTTCTGGCAAGTGCTGAATGTGATTTCCTGTTAAGTCGCTGTGACAGACGTACGAAAAAAAATACAAGTTAAATAAGTGTATCACTAATAATGAGATCAGGAATACATAATGTGCCCAGGGCATTACAATAAATGTTCTGTTGTCGATAGCCACTCAACAGCCATAAGCAAACTATTAAATTACATTAACCGCGCTCAATTAAAACCTTGTAATCACTTGCCCAAAGATGCCAAATGATAATAACATTTTACTGGTCACAATAACAATAACCAAACCATTTAAGTAAACCCGTTAAGTAAACAGCAATATTATTCGAAATTTTTTAATGATAACCTAACAAATATGAAAAAAACTTGGGAGGGAATAAACAATGTGCTTGCCCGTAAATTGAACAACACAAAACCTATTACTTCTATTAAAGTCCCTACTGAAAATGATTCTGTTACCTGTGACCAAAGAACAATAGCCAACGTTTTAAATGACCTTTTCGCTTCTGTTGGTCCTAAACTAGCAAATAAGTTGCCAACCGTGCAGCGTAATTATTTTGATTTTATGAACAGAACTAACTCTCCCGTTTCGTCGTTTGCTTTCAACTTAGTTACCCCAGCTGAAGTGGAATTGGAAATTTTGCGCATACCAAATAACAAATCTCATGGTTTATACTCGTGTCCTACCCAACTGTTGAAGTATTCGTCAAATGTTGTTAGCAGTATACTCGCGGAATTGATAAATCTTTCTATTTTGTCTGGGACGTATCCAATTAAATTAAAAATGGCAAAAATCATTCCAATTTTTAAAGCTGAAGATAACACTAATGCAAACAATTATAGGCCTATTTCTTTGCTGTCCAACTTTAATAGGATCTTCGAAAAATTGGTCTACTCCAGAATGGAATCTTTTATCGAGCAAAATGATATACTCTCTCCATCTCAATATGGCTTCCGCAAAGCGCATTCAACTCAACATGCAATTCTTGACATTGTAAGTACCATACAGAAAAACATGGACAAGCGCTTGTTCTCATGTGGTGTATTTATTGACCTGAAAAAAGCTTTTGACACAGTTGATCATAAAATTCTTTTGCACAAGTTAGAGCACTATGGTTTTCGTGGTGTTATAAATAAATGGTTCTCATCTTACTTGTATGGTCGAACTCAAAGTACGCAAATTGGCTCTTATATATCCAAAACGCAAAATACCACTTGTGGTGTACCGCAAGGCTCAGTCCTAGGCCCATTACTTTTCCTAATCTATATCAACGATATCCAAGAATCCTCTGACAAACTTAAACTTTTTTTATTTGCTGACGACACGAATGCATTGTATGCTGACAAAAATCTTAAGTCCCTTGAGTCCACTGTAAATGAAGAACTCTGCAAGTTGTTCGATTGGTTAACGGCTAATAAATTAACCTTAAACATTAAAAAAACAAATTTTGTTATCTTTAGACCAGTTCAGAGAAAACTTAATTATCTTCCCAAAATTATGATATTCGATAATGATCAAAATAAGAATGTGGCTCTAGAATGTAAAGAATTTGTGAGATATCTAGGTGTAATAATTGATAATAATCTTTCTTGGAAACAACATATTGATCATGTAGCTATTAAAATAAGCCGAACTGTAGGATTGATTTGTAAACTACGGCATTTTCTGCCAAGACATACTCTCTTAACTATCTATAGATCCCTAGTTACTCCTTATTTAACTTATGGTTTGACGGCCTGGGGCCAAGCATATAAATCTCACCTTGAAAAGCTTCTCAAACTCCAAAAGCGAGCTCTTCGCTTTATCTATTTTTCTGAGCGAAATCAGCATACGATTCCTTTTTTTATTGATGCCGGTGTTTTACCGTTAAAATTTTTGTATTATGAGCTTTTAGCTAACCTTATGTTTGAAATACGACACAGAAATGCTCTTGGAAACATTCAAGATCTCTTCCAAGACATTTCCGATATTCATTCTTATAATACTCGATCATCTGTTTCAAATAACTTTTACACACAAAGTTCTAGACTTCCAATTCAAGTGAACTCATTCTCTAGAATCGGAACAAAAATCTGGAATGAAATGCCCATGTCTTTAAGAAAACTTCCAAAAACTGTTTTTAAGAGGAAAATAAAACAAATACTTTTTGAAATTCTAGCTTCAGAAGACTGTTACATTGATCTACCAGTTATTATTCAAAAAGTAAAGCTGAATTTATTCTCCTCTTAGTATGTATCTTTAATATTCAACAATATCATTTTCGTGTATCTCTAGTCTCTCGTCGTAACTGTTGTTAATTACCATTTGTAATTCCGTTAGTTTATTATTGGTCCTTAGTTATTGTTGTCAATTTTAGTCTCCTTAATCCTCTTGTATTTAGTTATACCTAGTTGTTTATTATAATTTTTGTTAACATGACCCGCCTAGACTAGCATATGCTATCCGCAGGCATGTTCAATTGTAATTTTTTTTATTTGAAAACAAAAATAAATGTATGTAATGTATGTATGTAACCACAACCATAACAATGACAAACAAATTAACGTGATTATTTATACACTTTTCGCCCTCGGGTTGACTTGCCATAGCAAATTGTTAGCCTTCGGAGTGTAAACTTCGCAAAAACTAGTGCTAGGAGTTGGATTGCTGCAAATTTACGTGACTTAGAGATTGGTATATAAAAAGATGATCGATATACTTACAGCCTGTCCAAGCTCTTCAAAGTGGAGAATACACTCTCTGTTAAATTCTCAATATTATTTCCTTTTAAGTCTCTGCGATAGACGGAGAAGCAAGTTAAAAAAAGATGCTGCATTAATCATTACATTAAGTGGACGCATCTTAATCTTATGATTATCATTACGAGTTTTATTAATATTAAACCTGCATCATAAACCTTTCTCTCATTCCGCTACCGTGCGTTCGAACAATAGCACCAGAGCAGGGCTGGGGTGGACATTTTCATACATTTGCTTTATATTTGTCCACCTTGACCTTGACTTAACGCCATTGTTAAGTGGAATACAAGTAAAGTCTGTTTTCTTCCGCCATTATTCAGACCAGGTCCAATTGTCTTTTCTTATCGAGCAACTTCTTGATGGCAGACTTTTGATATGCCTTTTTCAAACAAAAAACAAAAGCGGATTCTATCAGCCACCATCATACCAACACGCTCATGAACGGTGATCAGTAAGGTTGGTCTTTTGCTTATTAATTCACATGCTGGGAGAAATCTGAGCTCCCAATTTTAATGTATTTTGTTTAGATCGGACTCACTTTGGCAACATGACAAGGAAGAATAAATCTTACATCTAACTCTGGGACGTTGAAGAGGGTGGATGGATGCCAACCCTGAGAGTTTTATTCAGAGTTTGTCAAAATAGGAATTACTATGTGATGCTTAAACTTTCAGTAGCTGTTCTTGCATTCCTTGCCGAAGTATTAATATGTCAGGATAATTTGGTTTTATCAACTGAGTTGATAATGTGAAATAGCCACCGTAAAGAATTGCCGGCTACTGCTACTAATCTAATCGTCACCACTCCTAGAACTTCATGTATTTACTTTTTACCTAAAATTCACAAACCTAACAACCCTGGCCGACCTATTGTCTCTGCGTGTAGTTGCCCTACCGAACTCATTTCTAGCTATTTAGACAAAATTATGGCACCTATCGTCAGATCTTTACCGTCATATGTTAAAGACAGTCAACACGCACTCCAAATTTTTCGTGATTTCAATTTCCTGGGCGAAGACAAACTTATTTTCACTATGGATATTACATCTCTTTACACCGTCATCCCTAATGGCGAAGGTCTTCTAGCCCTCAAACATTTTTTCGATTTACGTACTGTTAAGGAACCAAGCTCGGAAACATTGCTCCGCCTGGCTGAACTAGTTTTAACACTAAACTGTTTTTCATTCGCTGACAGTTATTATAAACAAATCAATGGGGTGGCCATGGGTACCAAAATGGGACCCAGCTACGCCAACCTTTTCGTAGGCTATATTGAACACCAATTTTTCAATCAATACAACGGCCCCAAACCTGACCTCTACCGTCGCTACATTGACGACTGCGTCGGCGCAACTTCCTCCACCAGAGAGGAACTCAATCAATTTATAACTGCTGTTAATTCGTTTCATCCGGCTCTTAAATATACCTGGGAAATTTCCGACACTTCTTTAGCATTTCTAGATATTAAAGTTTCTGTCGAAGGCAACGGTTTATGCACCAGTGTGCACTACAAACCCACAGATTCTCATAGTTATTTGTTGTATTCATCTTCACATCCATCACATGTCAAGAATTCCATTCCTTATTCTCAGTTTCTTAGACTTCGCCGCCTTTGTAGTGAGGACTCTGATTTTTCCTTAAAATCAGAGGAAATGTGCGAGTTTTTCGACAAACGTGGCTATCCTGCCTCTGTTGTTCAAGCAGGCCATCATCGCGCCCAACAAATCGATCGGCAGTCAGCACTACAAACGTCTAATTATAAGAAGGAGAATAATAATAGAATTCCATTCACTCTCACATTTCACCCTCACAACCACGCAGTAAAATCCATCATTCTCAAAAACTTATAATTACTTCAAAATGATCCCGATACTGGTAGAATCTTTTCGCAACCGCCATTAATTTCGTTTAAACGCGACAAAAACATAGGTAACTTTTTAGTCAGAAGTTCTTTCCAAACGAGTGAACAACCCGGTACTTTTAAATGTGCACGCGCACGATGCAAAACATGTCCTTTCATTTGTAACGTTGAGAAATTGTCGGGGCCCAAGCGATCTATTAAGATCACTGATCATTTTACCTGTACCTCAGCCAATGTCATCTACTGTACAACTTGCACTCTCTGCAAAAAGTTATATATCGGCGAAACAGGTAGACGACTAGGCGACCGATTCCGAGAACACCTTCGCGACGCTGAGAAAGACGACAAAAACGCATCTAAACCGGTCGCTAGACACTTTAATCTGCCGAATCATTCGAAGCAACATATGGCGGTCTGTGGCCTCTCCCTACATCAAGGATGCACAGAAAGCCGCAAAACTCTAGAACAAAAATTTATTTTTCAAATCGGCACTGTTAATCCTCACGGTATCAACGAACGCTTTTCATTCAACTAATTTATTCTGTTGTTTTTTCACGTTGCCAGGCACCAACCAATAGCGTAGCTCCATATTTCTCTATATAAACCACACACAACCCACAATTCCTTGATTCGCTCCGACGAAGGGCTAGCGCTCGAAACGTCAGCTTTCGAATCTCTTTACGGTGGCTAATTCACATTATCAACTCAGTTGATAAAACCAAATTATCCTGTAATACTCCCACCGACGCAGCACCATAGTTTCTTTAGAAACTTACCCCCTCTACTCATTTATTAATATGTCAGGTGTCTCTTCGTGTCATTTGATACTGCAATAGTGACAACATTTTGACATGCTTGTCAAGCTCAATTTGTGACAGCATTCTTGGGCAACATCGCATCACTAGTGTTTTTTACATTTAAGTATCACGTCTTGGTACTTTACACCCAATTCATGTTCCTTTTGACTTTCCGTGCAAATAGTGAAATCGCAGATGACGAACATAATGACATCATGTGACGTCATACGACCAACAAAATCTATGTCATCTTGTGGAGTTTGAGTTTGCTTGTACGTCCGAGGGTTAACACTGTCAACATTGTTGTCGCCCACAGTTCGTGAAAACGTGAAGTGTATCCATTTTCTTTTCAGAAGCTTACGTTTGGCAGTCGGGAGTGTTATTTAATTAGCGGATGCCTTAAACCAGTTAGGACTTAAGGAGCAACGCAGAATATTAATGATTAAGGTGAAACAAAAACTTGTGGTTACTGAATACGAACTCGTCAAAATAGAACTTCCTAAAGCGTTTTCCTATGAAATAAAACGAACTCACTTCGGAGGCCGTAAAACCTTTCATAACGTATTTTAGAAGCTAACAGCCACTTTGATTGAACTTAATAGGATTTATCAACGCCTGGTACAAATTGTGACTTAATAGTATA
>JAHPZR010017115.1:32500-42500 GCA_019787425.1 Platygyra sinensis
TTAAAATTAAATCCACTGAAGATTTTTGTGTCTTAGTTTTGGTAGCATTAAGCTATTATTGTTGTAGACCGAGCTTGCTGAGAAATAATATTGCTGTCTACTAGCTTTGATTTTTTTTCTGTAATTTCATGTTCCAAAAGAATTGTCAAGAGAAAATAAGACGAAATTGTCATGAAAGTTATATTCAAACTATAGTTTACGTCAACAGAATCCCTTTTCTTTATGTCTATCTAATTCATCGTTTAGATGATGAAACTAAATGAATGTAAAAATAAAAATAAAAAATAGGAAAAATCCAGGAAACCAAACTCCATGCCATTCCTCATTTTTCGGCGGGGATCATTTGCGGTAAACATCGGGATCATTTGCGGTTCGGGATCATTTGCGGTCCAATTTGGGGATCATTTCCGGTCTGGGGATCATTTGCGGTCGGGGATCATTTGCGGCGCTGTACAGGTGTAACCTCAAAACATGATGAAAATTAAAATATTTCTGATATTTAACGCTTTCTTTTTATCAACAACTAGAGAGTTGGAGTTGACGGGGTAAAAGACTTCTCACTTATAATTAATATATTGCTCGTTAAAATTAAACAAATAAACATAATCAGACTTACAAGACCCCCAGCTTAGGCAGATTAGAAAATAGTCCAGTGGGTAGCTCTTCAATTTTATTCCAGTTCAGATGCCTTGATTAAAGCAGAGATAATGTTGTTTATTAATTATCAATACTTGGCTCTAAATTTAATTTGTGTTCTATTCCACTGGTCTTATCTATCTAATATCAACCTGTTGTACCCATGTGCACTGTTGAATTTCAGTCTTGACGCCTAGACAATTTGGTTGTTCATTGGTCTTTGTACCTAGTGCCAAGTCTTTCCGCGTGATAATGATCTAACACTGGATTTCATTGGATAAATCACTGCAAAGCACAGCAGGAGCAGTGAAAACCTGTTTTTTGGCTCGAAGAAACAGTAAACAAGCAAACGTAGCAGAGAATGCGAGAGAGTATTTCGAGGCGCAGTTCAGTACGCACTGGATACCGGATTTGCAGAAATATTGGAGTTAAAACCTGTTCAAGAAGAGGCCTAGCTTAATTACTTCGTCAAGCGGAAAGATGTGTTTGCGGTGCTCCCGACTGGATTTACACGGTCAAGGTTTTGGAGCCATTTTAGTTGTCGTTTGTCCGTTAAGCGCTCAAACTGATTCAAGAGCTTAAAGATCTTGGCACAAGCCTGATCACGGCATATCTGCCTTTTCAGCCTTTTCGCTCACCGAACAGGACATTATTTCATTGTGCGTGCAATCTTTTTTTAGATCAAATCATGTTGTTGAGCGGAAGGAAAAACACCTACGACAATTAATACATCTGGTCAACAAAAATGCAGTTCTTGATTGTACTATCGTTAAGTTTTACATAAAAGAATTAAACGATTGTCTTACCTCAATCGAAGACGTGATATTCGGCTTGACAGTTTCACTCTTCATTTTGCGATAATTTTTGCGCCATTTCACGCATCGTTGTGACACGTGCAGACATGTCAATTACAAAAGCAAACAGATCCCGCAAAAACCGGTTTGGTGAGGTGTTTGGTTTCAAAATCGCATGGAAGTGAGGTTTGTAACTGCCGCGTCCAGAGGGGTTTTTTTCTCTCTTGGCAGGATCACGATCGCGGCTTCGCCACTCACAATCGCAGCTTCGCTACGAAAAAAAAACCCTCTAGCACCCAGGATAACCGATAACTCTTTCACTTATTTTTGGAATCAATTTGACACCTTTTCATAATCTACATGGGATTTTCACTGGACAACAAGAAAGTTAGAGTTAATATAGTTGGTATCATATCTCTTAGAGTGACTTCTCACTGACTAAACCTTTGCTAGTCAAGTTAAGACAAAACTCCAAAAACACTTACAAGATTAACAGCTCTGAGAGATTGGAAAATAATCCCATAGGAAGCTCTTTAATCTTGTTTGATTCCAGGTTCCTAGAAGTAGGAATGATGCGGTTTATTAATTGTGAATATGTCTTTTTGTGCTTGATTTGTGCCAATGAAACGTAATTTTCGTTTCTGAGATATTTGCATAGTAATACAGTTTACACACATGAGTTTAACAGGTTCCTAGAATTGAGTACAATGTGGTTCATTAATAGTAAATACTCGTTTTTTGTTATTATTCCATTGCATGAATCTTTAGCATAAGTTTTAGCTTATGCAAATACTTTTGCACGTAAACAAGACTATAATAAACAGTTTTATTTGTATTACTAAGGTCAGAAATTACTTCGTGTTTCGAAGCTTTCCTTTTCTCTTTAAAAGATATAGTAGCAAATCTAATGTATTGTTTGGAATCAATTCAACATCTCTTAGAGTAACTTCTCCCTGACTAAACCTTTGCTAGTCAAAATTAAGACAAAACGCCAAAAAAACTTACAAGAATAACAGCTCTGACAGATTGGAAAACAATCCCATGGGAAGCTCTTTAATCTTGTTTGATCCCAGGTTCCTAGAAGTAGGCATATTGTGGTTTACTAATTGTGAATATGTCATTTGTGCATGACTGAATCAATTTTAAAGTGCTACTGAGATATTTGCATAGCAATACTGGTTAACGTTATTTACACACGATGCCACTCTTTTTTTCGATGTCTCCAACCATACACTCCAGGTGTGTTAAACTATGGCCTTCACTCTTTTAAGTACTTTGCATGCAAAATTTGGAACTCTCTACCTGAGAAAATTAGAAATGAGCCTATTTTAACTAATTTTAAGCGCCTTTAGAAAACAGTCTCTTTTTAGAAAATGCATTAGGCTTGTATAGTACAGTCATTGTTATAAAATAGTTACAGTGGAACCTCGATTTAACGAACCTCTATGTAACGAAGTCCTCGATATAACGAACGATACTCTACGTCCCGGCCAAAGTTACAGTAAAATGTATGGAATAGAACCTCGATATAACGAATTCCTCGATATAACGAACATAATCCGGAAGCCCAAACGTAAAATCTACCTCGATATAACGAATTACAATGTCAACACGCGACAGAAGATAAACGCTGAACAGATCAACAGTCAACAAATGCTGCAATCCATATGGTAAAGAGGCAGCAACCTTTCAGTCAACGGCTTATTATATGTCGTAGACATTGGCACTGTAACATTTCCACAGAAGTCACCTGTGTTACAAATCAATCATTAACTATGACCTCGATATAACGAACATTTTGGTCGTTTTCCCTCAAATTCGTTATATCGAGGTTTTCGATATAACGAACCCTCGATTTAACGAACAAATTTGGCCGGTCCCCAGCGACTTCGTTAAATCGAGGTTCCACTGTAATTGGTAAATAGCTTATAGTAGTTATAGTTTCTTTTTCTTGTTGCATTTTCTTTTTTCTTTTCTCGAAGATATTAGCTTTTAAGCTACACTTAAAATTCGAGGTTAAATAAAGTCATGTTATGTTATGTTTTTATTGTATATATAGCGAGAATTTTAGGCAATAAAACTTACAAATAGAACTCTATATGTGCTATATTTCACCGGTGAAAAAAGCGATACGTCCAATCAGGTTTGCGTATAGCGTTCTTCACATGTGAAAAATATAACCAATCACCGTTCATGATAGAATCACTTAGCCAATCAGAGTTAAGCACTCTAATGGCTTCCGAGAAGCGCGGGCTTGAAATCAGCGTCCGCTTGAAGTTTGTGTCTCGATAACATGGCTTCGGTTCCCGTTTTACTTCACTTTCGGAAAAACAGCAATGGAATATATCTAACAAATATCTTGAGCGCTAGAACTTCAGTTTGAGAATCAATGGCCATTCAAGAAACCGAGGAAGTAAATTTAACATCAGAAAGCCAACAACATTCAAGGAGGAACATTCAAATTTAAACAGTGTAAGTCAACAGAGTCCGAATTTGTCTTTGCACAGCGCGAAACGTCGCCATGACATGATTGAATCTGACAGTAATTATGGACAAACGAAAAAAATTTCTCACTATGTATTTACGAATTCTCCCCTATTATATTTAAGCTTGTGTAGGCTCGTTGTACGCCTATATCTGGACTGGAAAGCAGATTTGTTTTTCATTACGCTCGGTCATTCATTACGTTCTCAGCGTTCTGCATGTAAACTTATGGTGCCGGAAAAAAACTAAAACTGATTTAATGGTTGTGTTTAATTCTCGTTATATATACAATAAACAGATTACAACATAGAAAGTGCTTTGCACGGATTTTTATTCACTCGTTGCAAAACTTTGAAAACTCACTCGTTCGCTGCGCTCACTCGTTCGTTTTGCAAAGTTTTGCAACTCGTGAATAAAAATCCGTACGTCGCACTTTCTATGAAGTAATCTATTTTTATGTTATGAGTCAGCGTTATATTTCGAGCAGAGATTTCTGACTCAGATTGCTATGCTACGTTACATATGCCGGACACTTCAAAAAGGGAACTAACTTACAAGTCCAGCAACCTTTGCTGATTGGAAAATAATCCCACAGGGAGCTCTTCGATTTGATTTGATCCTAGGTTCCTAGGATGAGGCATAATGTGGTTGATTAATAGTAAATACATTGCATGAATCTTATCACAAGTGCTACTTTTCCCTTTAACATTAATGCAAATACTTTTGCACGTTAACAAGACTATAATAACTAGTTTTATCTCTATTAGTAATTAATTGAATGGTTACGATTTTTATTTGCGATGCAAACCACCAATAATGTCATTGGTACCTTTTTTGAAAAGCCCTTATATCCTTAAATATTACGCCCAAGTTTCATGAGATCAAATTTTTTTTTAGACCAATTTTTTCTTAGAGTCAATGTGTATGGATAGCATGATGCTAATAAGTGTAAGCTATAACGCGTTAGTAAAGATTTTGCAATTTCTTTCCATTTTGTCAATCTGCCTACGTTGCCTTTTATTTCCAAGCAACAGCCAAGTAATTCTTTATGAACGTTGCTGCCCCACAGCAGGAATTAAAGATTTGTTTATCATTGATAATACGTTTGTTAAGAGAAAAGTGACGAGAAACGCACAAGAAACGTAGTTGGGAAGGTCCGGCGAATGCCTTTGGAGGAAGACGACGAATGGCATTGTGAGACAGATTTCTGCAAATCAAGAAAGACAAAAAAGATATACAAAAAGAAAACACTTAATGTAATAATGTAATGCCGGTTACTTATTTTATCTAATAAGGATATGTTAATACTGTCGAAGTAACCTGCGATCAGGCGTCCCTTATATTAGGGACGCCTGATCGCAGGTTACTGTCGAAGAGGTAAAAAAATGCCTTTGTTTAACAAGACCTACATCAACATTTTCATTACAACGAAATTAGGGATACTTACAGGTGCTGCAAGCTCACCAAAGCAGAGAAAACATTTTCTGGCAGATTGCGAATGTTGTTTTCGGATAAGAATCTGCAAAAGGCAAGGCATGACAATAGCAGAAATAGCAGTCATCATATTAAGGGCGCGTTCGTTTGGGATCAATCTGGAATAAGAATAATTGGAATGACGCGAGTAAGCGTTTGTTTGGGAGCTATTCTCATTCCGGAAAAAATGTTTAATGTTGAGTTCACGAAAACTTTCTCCAGGAGTTTTTCGCCTGCATGACGACCCAAAAAAAGGTTCCAAATTTTGGCCGCAATAATTTTACTTGAATTATTGGGCAACGTATGAATGACACCAAATTTACACAACTAATTAGGTTATTACTTAACCTGTTTCGTCACTTTGGGTGCGAATCTGTAATGTGTCGCACACTTACAATTCTTGCAGACTGTATAAATCTGAAAATACTGCTTCCGGTAGCCCTTCTATTTCATTATCTCTGATATCCCTAGAGGAAGCAAAGGAACTTGTTAACAATAAAGTTGCATGTTGTGTATTTACCGTTATTGTTAACAATAAAGGTGTAAGGTTTACGTCTGTAGATTGAAAGAAATGTATGCAGCTGTTAGAATCACTTGTTCGAGTGGTGGTGGCGGGCGGAGCATGGGGTAGAGAAATTTGCTTCCGGTAACTTTCAGTGTGGTTTGTAATTTACGATGTGGTCGTCATGCAACATTTAGTGTCATAGACATTACTAGTTTACATAAGATGGATGAACAACTTCTTAGAGTTACCTCCTTTTGGAAATCAAAGTAAGCAATATAAGTAACGGAAAATAAGTTACGTTGAAAAATAGATGAGACTGAAGAATCTTTCATGTTTGCGAAGTTTTTTATGTTCGCTCTAACCTTCTAAGGACCAGCAACAGATTAATACGCTGCTTCAGTTTAACAAGTAAAAAATGCCTTAGTTTTGTTTGAGAATCAACTAAACTTTAGGCTAAGAAACAAAGTTGGCACTTACAGGAATTTAAGCACGTCCATGTAACGAAAGGCTTCTTCAGGTAAATATCTTACTTTGTTCCCTTTTATGTTGCTAATTCAGTGAGATAATTACAATATTACAAGTTTAGAGTGCTACTTACCATCAGTGACACTAAGGATAGTGATTTTGAAATTGGGCTAATTGGTTTGCTCGCTCACTGGCAGTTAGAGAAAGGGCAGAACTTGTCCCCAACCACGTGATTAACAACAGCAGTGTTTAGAGAACTTATCACTTATGGAAAATTCCTAACATCCACACTTTCCCATTAAAGATGTTCATTGCCAATGATATGCTGACTAACAAAATTTGTTTTACGGCCAATTCTATCCAGATTTCTACTTATCTACCTAATTTATTAAACATAACAAGAGCGTCTTTCCATTCTTCAGAATTCGATAGTCTAGGCGTTTGAGCAAACTTTCGTTGAAACTATGACACTTAATATATTTTTTATCTTATCTCTTATTGCTCTGGCTACGACAGTGTGGATTTACCAGTAATTTTAAGAGTTGAATCTGTCCTCAAAAAGTTGAAAAGAAAAATAAAAGGAAAAATTATTTTACCTGTATGGCCGATATACAATACGATAATCTACTAAGAGAACACTTACAGATTTGTAACCGTTGTTGGAAGACAGTTAAAGATGTTAACTGATGAATTTGACTCAGTGCACCAAACATTATTTTCAACTTGGCCGTCCACTGTGTTACCATGGCTAAAGCACAACTTCCCGCAATCTGCAAGCAAATGAACGGATAAATCACCCTAATCTACTTATTTTACGAACCAAAAATGATTATTATAGCTTTAAAGACAATATCATTGCAGCTCCTAAAGCAAAATGAAACTTACCTACAATAGTCACGGAGAAGTCTCTGGAGTCGCTACCAGCTTCATTACAAGCCACACACGAGTAGATTCCAGATTCATATAATGGAGCCATTACCAAACCAGTTCCGTTAGCCAATGACGTGGAGTTCTTTAAGATGGATATGTTGATAGGTGGGGATCCTTCGACAAAACACCAAACAAAGTGACCTGGCGCTGCCCGAACAACTGGGTCTGTGATCAATATATTGGGTTTATCTGCAGATGCAACGGTAATGTAGAAATATTACACTATGTATGCAACGTCTTATTGACGTCTATTTTATTTCTCGATGTTTAGCTTCCACTAAAGTCTAGGCGGTGGTACGTTCACGACGTTTACAGCTTCTGGCAACTTTGCACGGTCCCAAATTTTTTCTTCAGCTTCATTGGTTTATTTACGAAAAACTTTTTCCATCTTTTGTACTGTAATTCCTAAAACGAACCTTCCAAGATTCACTGAAGGACTTTGTGTTCGAAGTTGTTAATCCAAGCAAACTTGTTTTTCTAAGTTTGATATGAATGTAGATTTCCAGATATTCATGTACATTTTATACATATAAAGGAACGAAACGTCCAACCTTTTACGGTTTACGTCTGGATTATTGAATCAATTCGATAACAATTTCACACCGTAGGAATACCGTATATGATGAAGGTTTTCTCAATGTTACTAAAATTCCTCCCCCAAAGAAGGAGAACTATCGAAAAGCCTTCTTCTTTTTGATTCAATGAAGTTTGCTCCGAGGGTTAGTGTTTATATAAAGCAGCCAATTATATTTTTAAGAATACCTTTAGCTGTTCCAAACGTGTAAACACCCTTAAAGTTGCTAAGGGTACTATATGTACTCCGCAATTCCTTTGTGAGCTTTACCAACATAAATCGGCCACTTGACTGTATAATGAACGGTCGCCTTACTCCAGTAAAAACCCCTAATAAGGTGTTGTTTGTGTAGAGTCCATCATAGATGTGGATCCGATGCGGTCCAGACTCTTTTAAATCAGATAATTGAAATGTCTCAAATTGTAATCTGATGTTCTGGTAGAGTGGTACTGTGATGACCCAGCTGGCAGTATCGCAGTACTCAGATGATTCAGAACTGATGAAATCGCTGGGACCTTGTAAGTCAAAGTGGCATCTTATAGCAAACACGTCTGTTAAGGTATAAATGGCTCAATATTAGATCACTATAAAAACAAATGTCATTTGAAACATTGTATGTAATGAGAAGAAAGTTGAAAATACGACGTGAAGCGTATTATTTTCGCATTTAGAAATCTGGTGAAACACGGTCTTTCGTGTTTGAGATATCTTCTCAATCGAGATTAAAACTAAAAGAAAAGCAAATGTTTCTTAATTTTCCGGGTATCATTTTAGCCAATGAGAGCGTTCGCAGAACTCATACCGTGGTATCATGAACAGTTTAATTAAACTTTAATTTTTGTTAACTTATAATTGAAATTTTGCTGTCGATTTAGAATAATATCAAATTGCTTTCATTGCCCTTCTGGAAAAATAAAATGAAAACTTGTTCAGGATTTTATTAGCCTTTCAGCAAAACTTCCCGATCAGTGTGTGCACATTTGTTTGCACGGATAAATTTCAAAGGAGATCTATGGTCCTCAACTATAAGTTGTTTCGCTCCTGACAGATGGTCATTGGTCAGTCAGATACATTTTATTTTGATTTCACTGCCAAAAAGAACCCTACCTCTTGGTTTCCACACTAATATTGCAATTAAAACAGGAGCCGGATAAAGCCAACTTTGCATCCTTAACTCAGGGGACTAACTGCAAAGATATAAAGTGTAATGATATGAAAGCACTGAAGGGGTTGGGCCTCCTTTTCTTGACCTCTTGAGACAATAGCCATAATTATAGCCTTAAAGTGTGGGTTAGGGGTTCCGGAACGCTTGAACCCTCCTTGGCTTTTATTTGGTTTTATCTCTTTCAATTCTCTTTTACGGGACAGGTCTGCTGTATGTACGCACAGGACGCATTTTACAAAGAAATTACGCAAGCTCGCAAGCAGTTGCCCACCAAGCGGGTTTAAGGCAGAAATAATTTGCTGGAGTGGGATCAGTTTGTAAGGACAGTGCACACGATGCCACATTGAAAGTTGAGGTTTTTTTTATTTATAGTTGAGGTTTATTATTTGCAATTGCAATTGAATTACAGTGTATTTGCAATTATTATTTCAATTGAAGACTTAGTTCCCAGTGAGTGGCTTCAGCGCTAATGGAAAACAGGCAGACGACAAAATCAATTTCATATTGCTCAATAGAAAATGAAAACTAAAAAATATAATGTCCTGGTGTTAAAAAGTAATTACTTGAAGGCTTTTCAGTTTCTTTTGTTTCAGCTGTCTCAGACCAAAAATAAACATCAAGTTTCTAATCGAACTTTCCGCGTAATGTTTTTTTTTTCATTAGTGAGAATGATAGGTATGGTAACAAAATTTTAGAAGATTATCTAGAGCTGTTTAATCTGTATAAATAGTTGTTTGCAGGCTTACTAAGCTTCGGATGGTGAAAAAGTCATTTTAACTTTAACAAAGTTTGAAACGAAACAAGAAAATTGGCGCCTTCATTCGATTAACTTTTTTTGAAAATTCCGGTTCAAAATCGCATGGAACTGAAACTTTCCGGAAACTCGTTTCGAAAATTTCAGTCAACCTCTCGAAGTTGTCCCTTTTTCTGGAAAATTTGGAAATCCAGAGATTTCCTGTTCCACATGACATTTC
>JAHPZR010017115.1:50000-55000 GCA_019787425.1 Platygyra sinensis
CTTTCGTAGGATATGAAGAATTCTGCAGATCTCGGAGGGTGTTACCCACCTCGGCCTTCGGCCTCTGTGGACAACACCCTCCTTGATCTGCAGAATTCTTCATATCCTTCTCCGCCTCATTCAATAATTACTAAGTCATGTTATGTACATTACAAATCAATAAGCTCAAGGTGTCAACTGATTCATGTAACGGCCAATTTGTATTATTATACATTGAACTCTCTAACTCTTTTCTGATATATAGAACTCTCTAACTCTTCTCTGATTGGCCGAAAGCGTACAGTGAATTTTTGAAACCAGTGCCCGTGACGTCATAACTGCAGATTTTTCAATAATCATAACAAGGACACTCAAGGTCACGGGTAATGATGTCAAGTTCGCGCGCTTTGTGTTGCTTCCAGTCAGTGAAGAAGCAAAAACATGACCTCAATTTTCGTTTTCGTTCAATGTATAATAAAACAATCATTCGATTCGGTTTTTTGCGATATCCAGAATAATCAAGGTCTCGGTAAGGGTTATCAGCCGAAGCCGAAGGCTGAGGCTGATAACCCTTACCTCTATCTTGATTATTCTGGATATCGCAAAACCTCATCCAATAATGGGCCTTTTGCAACAAACAATCACATGGTACAAAATCCGCCATACTGGAGGGCAAGCTCATTATTATTCCCGCAGTGGGACATTAAAACAAAGGCCAGTCACGCTTGACTGGTTGAGGTCTCTTTGTTTTTAAGTCCCAGTGCGGGAATAATAATGAGCTTGCCCTCCAACATGGCGGATTTTGTACCACGTGATCGTTTGTTGCAAAAGGCCTATTGTTTATTATATGGAATCGCTTACCAGATATCGCTAAATCCTCGACCACTTAAGCACAATTTCGTGTTTGCCTGAATAGTGGTGCGTTTTTGTCAAGAAGCCCCAGGCTCGGGAGATTGGGCAACCACTCTCTACGTTTAGGACTCTAAATAAAGTTACCCATTATTACCAATATTATTACCTATTACCTATTATAAACATGTCATTCTGCAAAATGACGGGTTCTTAACAGTTACAGCTGAATCTTCAACTAACGTGTTATGTAGATTACAATTTAAACCTTACAATATAAACTTCCAAAACAGGCAGGTATATTTTGGTCCTTCTTGGAAAATTATTCAACTTACCGAGGATGATAAAGTGATATTGTCAACATTGTTTGTTTTCACTCATGGCATCCTGCGAACTAAAGGCCCGTTTACACAGACGATTTTTGTCGCGGCACCTCGATGCAATTTTTGTCGCGCTTTAGTTGCAACTTCAAAATCGCACGGGTAAATCAGGTGCGATTTTCAGTGCGATCTGTCGCCGCGATATCGCAGAGGTTTAGAACATCTTTCAGACTTGATGCAATTTTGCTGCGACAAAAATTGCATCGAGTTGCCGCGACGAAAATCACCTGTGTAAACGGGCCTTAACATTGTTTATTATAGTATTTCCTTTCAGCCATATTCAGCTAAACGAGTTCTGTTCGCTCTTTTTATAGAACAGGCTATCCGATTGCAACAAGATTAAATGCTAGAAACACACCTGAATAATTAAGATGTAACTTTTTGCAAATTGTAAAAATATATTTTGTGGAGAGGGTTCATAGGAAACTTAAATTTTCAAGCAAATTATGGTTCCTCTGTACCCTCTTCACAGATTTGCAAAAGCTAGTGGAATTTTCTTAGTCTTTAATCTCAAATGGCTGTTACTCTTGGTCGTCTGTTCCTCTTGGTTTGTTTGTCGCTGGCGGTAAGGCTTGTGCTCCTTGGAATTAGCAATGTGGATTGTTTTATCCCGTGAATAGGAAGACTTTCGTAAACTTGCGTTGTCGTTAATGCTGACAATTGACTCTGGTTACTACTTCCATTGCAAGCTAAGTTTTCATAGGTCTCTGTCGTCTCTGAAGTGGGTAATGGAAGTTGCTCACTTGCTTTGGTTGAAGCAAATGTTTCATAGTTATCTGTCTTAAGCGAGTGTATTTCACATGAACGGACGGTCGAGACTTGTTGATATTCGTGCTCTGTTATAATGTCATTAGAGGACGTCTTTTCAATATCCTCCCTAGGTTGGCAAGGTTCGCTCATGTGCAAGGACTGCTTTGGTTTTCTGAAATTGAAAATTGTTTTCAATAAGCGTCTGATGTATATTAATAGGTGAGTTACTTGTGTAGTTTCATACGTTTTGGTCTGGGTCCGTGAGTGTGTTTCATCATTTCATGTTAGGAAGCTATGTTTGTATCACAGACGACAGCTGTCACTAAATTTCCCACATCTAAGATCTCAGCTAGTAGTTAAAATACTCATCGTTTCTCAGATCACCGTCAACATATTGACCAATTTTCAGTTATCGGTAAACACCTAACTATGGCACGTCGAACAAATGCACGAGAATTGTCACAAGAGAACCTTCTCACTCATGTTCGTCGCCGGCTTTTTCCCATTTTCAATTTCTAAACTTAAAACCTGGCATATTTAACATTTTGGTTATTTCGGGTTGCCAGTGCCATTCTTTTAAAAACTTTACCCAGCTAGATGTGATCTAAGTAAATTAAAGGGTAATTAAGACCCGGGGGTTTACTTAACAAAGTTTAATACGGGGAGGCTCCGCCCGAGGCCCAACCCCTTACCCTTTTATATACCATTTTGGCCGAAAAGGTACCCCTTTAATATACCTGTTATTGAGAAAAAGTACCCCTGTCACATTCCTACTTTAGAACACTGCACCCCCTTAATGAACAGTATTACGGGAGAATATCAAGTATTTCCAGAAGAAATGTAAAGCAAACGAAAATTGACGACAAGTGTTATTTATTCAGTTCACGGCCCTTTTAAATATATAAATGACCGATTTCCCTACCCTTTTATATACCTCAACTAGTGAAATCCCTTCTCTTTTATATACCTTAAGCCTGAAAAAGGTACCCCTTTCGGGCGGAGCCTCCTCGTATAGGCCATTATAGGGAGGACTCCACCGGGAATAAAGAAGATATTGTTATCCAATAACAAACCTGCGTGCAAGGTTTTCAAACAAAGCAATAAACGGTGGCCTGTGTTTGGGATTGTAACGCCAACACTGCTGCATCATGATGTACACCCAGTCTGGACAGGAATTTGGTTTGTGTAACATTTTGTTGTTTTGAATATTGGGCACAATCTGGAAAAGAAAGGTAAGAGAAAATCCAAAGTGTTTACAATGTGGCGTAAGAGGAATCATATTCAACCTTTAAAGCCATTTTCAACCTCAGTGTGTCAACCTTCCACCACATGAGCACAAAGGAGTACACAACCCAGTGCGGTCTTAGCTGATGAAGGCTCGTAAATGAATTGCATAGTTCGTTTGTCTGAACTTAAGCCGGGATATTTGCCTGGCAACAATGTTTTTGTTTCTTCATTTCGTCCATTTTAGCATCCTTCTATCATTGGAAATTCGCGCTAAATGTGTCGAGTAGCTGAATTCAAATGAAAAGTATGGGCTAAAGACAGCGGATCGAAGATGGCAGGCTCCCGGGTGACATGCCATTGACGTATTTTGTATCGATAGTAGATGCCGTTTTGTGCAAAACTGTTACATCAAAATGTTTCATTAGGTGAGGTCTGCGCCCAAACCAGTTGCCTATCAGGTCTAGACGGATCTCTGGTTTCTCTCTGGAATGCTTTTCTATTGCAGGGTTACCCTTAGTACTACTGAAATTTCCCACATTCATTTATACACTGGGTAGAGAGAGGCACCGGGAGGGGCAGCTTCTTGCCCCATAACAAACTTTTATGACGTACCAATCAGATGTCGAGTGTAATAAAGACAAACAGCTTGAGACAAATTTCTATAGGAAGGGGCCCTCGCTTACTGGATCCCTTAGTTTTTAAATTTTCGTCGAATTAAGTACACCTGTAGATGGAGTATAGAGGTTCTTTTCTGCTTTCAAGTATCACATAAAGTGATTGAAACCCTCAACCAAACTTCCAGATTGATAGATTGATTTTACGTCCGCTTCGAGGAGGCAGGGATGCCTCAAAGTTAGTGCTCTCGACTTCGGATGGACTGGTCCGGGTTCGAGCACTGGTCGGGAACATTGTGTCGTGTTCTTAGGCAAGACACTTTCCCCTCACTGTGCCTCTCTCCAGCCAGGTGTATTGCTGGTTTTCACATGACTTCACTAAATTTCAAACTTCAGAAATATTGATCCTCCTGAAATTTTACTTTCATGCTGTATAAGAGCAGCTAAAAACTAATATTCATACATATTTTCACTCCGAATGGGTTCTTGGTTTAGTGATAGACTACGCTTGAATTTCTAAGAGACAGCAACCTTTCAGTCAACGGCTTATTATATGTCATAGACATTGGCACTGTGGTATTTCCACAGAAGTCACCTGTGTTACAAATCAATCATTAACTATGACCTCGATATAACAAACATTTTGGCCGTTTCCCGTCAAATTCGTTATTCGAGGTTTTCGATATAACGAACCCTCGATTTAGGGACTGGTCAAAAAGTACAGGGGGGGGTGGGCCGGAGCATTTCGAAATGTGGCGGTTAGAAAACACATGACCCACCCCTTCCATTTGGCACAAAACTGAGTGACCCACCCCTAAATGAAGGCTGAAAATCGCCTGACCCACCCCCCCCCCCCCCACCCCCATAGGACATGACATTTTTGGATGCATAATCGGAAAAAAATCACATTTTGTGGATGGAATTGTGGTATTATTATTTACATTTTAGATATATTTCTTAACAATAATACAAAATTATGCAAAAATATTATTGTTGCTTAAAGTCACGACTGTAAACTCTAAGGAAACTTGACCTTTTACTTTTCTCACTAGGCCTCAAGGCATGTAAAGCAGTGATCCCTCTAGAAAACAGTTGTAGTGAGTCTTGGGAGTAGTATGGCCAGACAACTCCCAGATCCTTGTGCATTTAACCCGTACCCTTGGGGACAAATAGCATGTAGACCCAATATCATGTCAACTCT